>CAJPEV010000516.1:79395-90752 GCA_905338385.1 Darwinula stevensoni
GGGGGGGGGGGGGGCGATTCCTGATAACTCGAACTTCGGATAACTCGAAACGATTTGCCCGGTCCCTAAAAGTTCGAGTTAACGAGTTTTCACTGTATTTTCATTTTTTCATTGGCAAAGGACAATTGAAATATATATAAAAGGACATGCATCATGTTGGAGCCTCCATGGTCTCCATTCTGTACTACCATCTCAAAAATCGTGACTCTGAGTTCCAGGAGGCTTGAAGGTTTTCATTATAGCAGAAATGGATTCTGAGATATTCTTTATTTTCATTTATCCCAGTGAAAAATTACTCATTTCCAGCTGAGGTCAGGGTGACAATGCTGAGCAATCATATGGGATTGATGCTTGGATGTGCAGGATGTAGCTGCTATCAATTGCATGCCAAAATAAATGGTTGTGATTTTATGGTGGACTTATAACAAAATAGGATTAAAAAATGATTCTCTGTTGCATTTAGAACAAAATAGTTTTGGTCCTTTCACACAAATTTTGCCATGTTTTATTATGAGGACTCAGGGTACTCCTGTAAGTTCTGACAAAACTTCAAGCTGACCCAGAGGCATCCAGGCATTGGCATGAGAAACCTTATTACTTTTTCAAATGAGGCTCTATTTTATTTTTTCAAAAATGAAATGAGAAAACATAAAATGTGAAGGACAGTTTGCAAATTAATTGGAGGTTCAATAGAAGGGATAAAATAAAGTTTAGCTATATTTTATGATATTTCAACAATGAAATAAATTAACCCTGAGAAACTTTCCTTCCTGGATTCAAACATGGCTCTGGATGAATGGTTCTCCAACTCCCAGTGCTTGTGATGTTAATGTACCAATGCAATTTGCAACATGTCTACTGCATACATGTTCTATTTTTTTCTTTATTCATGTGAGAGTTCCACTGAAATTGGGAACAATCTCAGGTGAGAGCAATGAGAATAGTCAATCTGGCAATTAGCCAAGGCAGAATCTTCCTTCTGGTTCTTATCCTAGAAACAAAAACTCAAAACTACTAACCATATTGGTGAAATAATCCTTATTGAGAAGTAACTGGAAATAACAGGAAGCAGCTCTAAGGCCTTCAATTGCTATATAATTGTGGCTTTTGATGCATCATATCTTTTGTTGTCCATTCACCTAGCCTTTCCTTGCCATTCCTGTAAATTTATAGTCTGATTGCTAACTTCAATTTTGCTTTGTGCTGCCATCTAAAGTTCTTCCTCTGACTGTCTTGCCTCTTGCAGTCCATTCCTGTTCCCGTTTGAGACACGCCAGCTTCTCTTCCACTGTGTGACATTTGACCGTGATCGTGCACTCCAACGCCTTCTGGATGTGCAACCAGAACTGGCCCAGGAAGCTGGCGACAGGCTGGCTCCCCGCTTTGACCGCCGCAAGCGCACTGTCTCCCGTAATGACATCCTTCGTCAAGCAGAGGCCCTTCTCACTGAGGCTGGGTCCTCCAAGGCCCTCCTTGAGATTCAGTACGAGGGAGAGGTATACATCTTTGTTCTCACGTAGTCCATATTCACTGTATCTCTATCTAATTTTCAGTATATGCTAGGTGAGAAATGAAACAAGTTATGTGAGAATTAAAATTTTCTCCTCAGTTGGAAACCATTGGTCAGTTTGGGTAAAACTGAATCAATTTCGAATAATCTCTGGTGTTAAACTTTCTCTTCGACCTTTTCAAAGGATTTCCCTAACATTGACACCTGGATGATTTTGGAAGTAACCCAATTGGTGGACTATGGCAATAGAACTGGTGTCATTGGAACATCCTTTATCTCTTGAATCAGTAGTTTTGGATGTTCTAATGGTTTGATGAATGGTGGCATTCAGGTTGGAACTGGACTGGGTCCAACACTGGAGTTCTACACACTGGTGTCCCGGGAACTACAGCGAAGTGATCAACAGCTGTGGCGTGGGGAGGATGTGAGTGGACACATCTTTTCCCCCACTGGTCTCTTCCCAGCACCGCAGCCTCGCAGTGCCAAGTCCTCCACCATCAACAAGATCAAGACCAAGTTCCGTTTCCTTGGCCGCCTCATGGCCAAAGCCCTCATGGACTCCCGCATGGTGCGTCACTTCTCCAGAGGATTTCAGTCAAATATGTGATCAAACTGGAATGCTTGAACATGGCTGATTCCAAGCTCTAATTAGAAAGATCAACCCAGAAATCAAATGTTCATGATGAGAATGACAGCATCAGTACAAGTTTGAAACAGGTTAAAAATGGACAGATCAAAAATACTTTTCTGGTAAACCCATGTCTAGGTTAGTTCTTGTAGTATTTCTCAGAAGTTCTATGACTTCCCAGAGTTATATTTCTCTGACAGATTTGACCTGGCTTTTTAGCATTTTAAGTCATTAGCACCTCCATTATTTACACTAAGAGTGGAATATTACATTCAACCATTTATAATAGTTTAAGCCATTGTGCTGCCACTGTATTATGTTTTCTTTCCTCCACCAGCTGGATCTTCCACTGAGTGAGGCGTTCTATGCCTGGCTCCTTGGAGAGGAGCGATGTTTGACAGTGAAGGATGTGGCTCACATCGACACCACGATGGCACGGTCTCTCTCAGAGCTCATCGATCTTGTGCGACGCCGGGAATTGGCAGAGTGGGACGGAAATGGTGAAACAGAGACCCTGGTCACTGCTGTGGACGATCTTGCCCTCGACTTCACTCTCCCAGGCCATGGCATGGAGCTGTGCAAGGGTGGACGAGACATCACTGTCACCCTCGAGAATCTCCAAAAGTATCTCCAGGTGAATCTTATTCATTCAATGCTATATTCAATTCATTATATGCTATAATTCAACTGTTATGCATCTCTTGAAAATGTTATGTCCAGATGCTGTATTGGGGATTAAGTATTATGAAGAAAAAAAAAATGTCAGTCGAGGATCCTGAGTTATTGGGTGAAAAATCTAATTATAGTTTTATTTTTACTATATGTTAGACCCTGACATTGCAATTGAAATTATGCAAATTTTTGGATTTGATGAATAGTGAAAAAATGACTTAATACATTTGGATTTGGCAGCTGGTGTGCCATTGGACACTGGTGGAGGGGGTGAGCCGTCAGATGGAGGCTTTCAAGGAGGGCTTTGAAGCTGTCTTCCCACTGACCAACTTGAACCTCTTTTACTCATGGGAACTGGACCAGCTCTTCTGCGGTGGGGGATCTCAATCTGCAGCAGGGAACTCTTGGGACGTCCGCACCCTGGTGGAGGCATGTCGGCCAGACCACGGGTACACACATGAATCCCGTGCCATCAAATGGCTCTTTGAAATCCTCTCCTCATATTCTGAGGAGGAAAAGCGCCGCTTCCTCCAGTTTGTCACCGGATCTCCACGTCTCCCCGTCGGAGGTGAGATGTGTGCTTGAACTTGAAAGCATTTTTACTGCTGTCTCCCCCTCCTATGAAAATGGGCTCTACTAATGAAGTAAGAATTATTGGACCCCCTGAATTTGGTAATGAAAAGGGAGCAAGAAGTAATCATGGCCCCTAGCATGTACCATGGCATTATTGCATAATTCTTACTCATGTGACTCCTTTTTTCTTCATGAAATAGAACACAAAGAAAAAACAGAAGCTAGTTATTTTATTATGTACCACTTTGTGACATTTCATGATCACTTATCAGGGCAAGTTTCATTCATGACATTGTGTGCAGTCCACTCCCGAGCACTATTTCATGAGCTTGTCACCTAGATGATCCTGCCATATCCCCATTTCCTCCCCCTTGATCCCTGTAAGTGCAATTTTTATCTGTCTTGCAGGCTTCAAGAGCCTCAGCCCACCGCTGACGGTTGTGAGGAAGACACTGGAACCGGACGAGGATGCGGATGCGTTCCTGCCGTCTGTGATGACCTGTGTGAACTACCTGAAGCTTCCAGACTATTCATCGTCGGAGGTGATGCGCATGAAGCTGGATGTTGCGACACGTGAAGGTCAGCTGTCCTTCCATCTGTCGTGAACGCTGCGCATCTCGCACCCACATGTGATACCCTGGAAGTATGAAAGAGAGTATGAGTGGAAGAAGAGAAATTCTTTCATAGCCCCAATACATGCATACAAAATACACACACACACAACACACACACACACTTCAGCTGTAGATATATCTTCAATTTTTTTGTTCTGTCTGTCAGCTGTTTGCATACCGGAAAGGATCCAGAGGTATTCCTGGCCAAAATTGTTTTTTTTGTTTCATTGTGGATCCCATCAAGAGTATAACCATTCTTACATATTATTGTCTGCTCTGTTCTGTTTCATCCAAAGAAATTCTCCCAGAAGAAAATTGGTTGTGTGTGGATTTTTTTGTCAAGTTATACACACGTGGGAGTCCTTGGGAATTCAGTAATAAAGGATTTTTTCCACAGAATGTCACAGCACTTTCAGAATTTTGAACCCAGAAGTCCTTTTTTGGGGAATTTGGGACGATAGATCATTGCCGACAAATGTAACAGTGCATTTTAAGAAAGTCATGTTATGACCTTTAGCATAATTCAAGGAATAAGATGGTCGTAACCTTTATATAAACGTTCATAGCCCTGTAATACCGCCGCAAGTGTCGTGCTTAGTCGACATTCTGTAAATAAGCGTCGTAGAGGAAGAATGCTGCCCAGGTGTTTGCTTCTACCATCAATGAAACATGCCAAAGTTTTACGGATTCGGCTTTTTAACTGGCGTCCGCTGTTTTTACCATTTTTACGAAACTCGCGTCGTGCATAGACCGATGTTCCCAGACACCGTTTGAAATTGACCCTTTCCATGGTAGCGTCTCCATTTGGAGACACTGAAATTCATTCAAAGCTTGTTGCAGCAAAGATTTGAGGAAAGCAGAAGTCCAATTGAAAGAATGAACTGTCATCCGATCTTGGATATAGCGAAGAGCCTCAGTTACCAGCAAGTTTTCGCTTGAGTTCAGTGCATCTCTGACCACTCACATTAATTTGACATTGAAAGGGTTAAACCCAAAGCGGAGTTGTCGACGACTATTCAGAAGAAATAAAAAATAGACGGAAGACTGCAGTCCGTCGAGCCCAGCCTCCACCAACGTGAGCGAGAGGAAGATCTTAAACTAACGGAAAGCTCTGTATGGATTCATAAATTGGGAAACGTGTATAGAAATCGGGATTTCCCCCAAAAGATGTCTCTGTTGAGTAAAAAGAAAGCCGGTTTCTCGCCGGTGCACAGTGGTACAAAAGTCATATTTTGAAAATGGAGGAAGAAAAAATATTTTGTCGTTAAAAGTTACGGATTTAAGTCTTTGTCCTTCAACGCTATTTCTCCAGGCCTTACTCTGGTCCTTTATTAGCTTTTACGTGGCACAAAGGTCAATGATTCGAACTTTTCTTAAAATATTGAAACTTGATGCCGAATAGTGACGAAAGTTTGTCATGTAATACCAATGTTCATGTCGCTGTGTTTTCATCAAGTGCGATCTGAAGGTGGGTCTTGCTTATTGTATGTACAGTTTTACTCCTGATGTATACGCATAACTCATGTTATTTAGTAGATCCTGTGTAGTTGATTGATGAACTACTTCTAATGACAAGGCAAATTTATCGAGTGAATTTGAAATACTTCTCAAGATTTCTCAGAGAATTGCTTATAGGCCAATGTCTGAACGTCTATTAATGAAGAACAAAACCAGCCCCTAAGCTCCTGCGCCCAGCTGCGCCTAAAGTGAGGAATTTTTTCATATTGTTGGTCTCGCAATTTCTTCAGGAAGGATGCCAAAGCCTTTGACTCGAATGGACCTCTACAACATCATGAGGGAGATGAACCAAGCCGACCTTGCTGACTCAAGTGTCATTCCTGTGTTGGTCGAGCTCATTCAAGCTCGCAATAAAATAAGCCGATAATTTTTTCGTGAACCAGGGCAATTTGAATTGTTGAAAAGAGTCGAGCTTTTCAGAAGTCTTGCCTTGGTTCTTAATGCTAAGTCTTGCAGAAAGAACGACAGGTTTTCAGACAGCGATGCCAATCGGCAGGCTTGGTCTTCAAAAAAAGTTCCTCATTTTAGGCGCAGCTGGGCGCAGGAGATTAGGGGCTGGTTTTGTTCTTCATTAATAGACGTTCAGACATTGGCCTATAAGCAATTCTCTGAGAAATATTGAGAAGTATTTCAAATTCACTCGATAAATTTACCTTGTCATTAGAAGTAGTTCATCAATCAACTACACAGGATCTAATAAATAACATGAGTTATGCATATACATCAGGAGTAAAACTGTTCATACAATAAGCAAGACCCACCTTCAGATCGCACTTGATGAAAACACAGCGACATGAACATTGGTATTACACGACAAACTTTCGTCACTATTCGGCATCAAGTTTCAATATTTTAAGAAAAGTTCGAATCATTGACCTTTGCGCCACGTAAAGGCTAATAAAGGACCAGAGTAAGGCCTGGAGAAATAGCGTTGAAGGACAAAGACTTAAATCCGTAACTTTTAACGACAAAATATTTTTTCTTCCTCCATTTTCAAAATATGACTTTTGTCCAAGAATTTCTGACTTTCGTACCACTGCGGTGGAGTGACTCACCGAGTCTCCCGTTTTTCCACCGTGTTCGCTGCGTCGTTCTTGTTCGGTGAAGGTGATCATAGACGTTGATCCGCAGACAGTGTCCAAAAGACGAGGCCAGTGCCTCGAGTCTCACGGCCTTTGCTCGGACGCTGCGTTCGGGTTTCTCGTAGTCCGAAGACCGATTCCTTTCTCGTTTTTCGGGAAAACTGAGGCATGTGATGTCCGAGGAAAAGGGGAACGGAAACGACGGAAGCCTGGCGATTTCCCGGGAATGCAAGTTCCACGAAAGTCGACGGACCTCGGTTTCCGATATGCGGGGAAACGTTCGACGCGCGCCGAAGAGTCTTGTGATGACGCGGGTCGAATGAAAGAGCCGGTAAATTCCTTCTCCTTCCCTCGTGTCGTTCTGCCGAAGGCCAAGTAGCGCGAAAACTTGCCCGGCTGAGGGCCGAATTCTTCGTCTCTCGGTTGCATCCAATCCGTGGCGGTTTCTTCCCGGCTTTTCCTCTTTTTCGTCGATTCCTTCCCGATGGATGCGAGGATGGTTTTCCTCGTCTGTTTCATCGCCGGTTTCTCCTCTTCCTCCGTCCGTTCTTCCAGGTTAGTGCCAGTCGTCGGTCTCGAGCATTCCGCTCTCCCTAGCGATTTTCGCCCCGGTGCCCTGTGACGCTGAAGACGATGCAAGATGACCGAGTCGCAGGAGACGGGTCGCTAGAATAAGCGCGGACGGAACGACGCGGAACTGGAGTGGTGTGAAAGAGGCATCACCCGGTTCCAAAACGAAGTGGAAGGAGGTAGGGGAGGTGGCAAGGTGGTGGTAAGGAAGTGGATCCCCCCAATCGGGACAGTTGCCCCTACCTAGTCGGATTTTTAATTTCCAGTCCACACTCTTCGTGGATTTTATTTTCCTTAAATACATAGCGTGAACATCAACCTTCAGTAGAAAAGAGGAAGAATCGTGTGAGATCACACCCTAATTCCAAAGCGGCAAGATTTCGGAGATAGCCTATGAAAACACGAATCATCTGCATAATAACCGACTCCATGCGCAAAAAAACATTCGCTCGAAGCATCGAGAATCGTGTTGGAGTGAGAATGGCTTCCCAGGGTTGCCACGATTGTTTTTCGCGGATCTCATTTTTCCGAAGCCCGAAAATTATTTGAAGTGATTCGAATTTTCAGGACGAAATCCGTGAGGTCCTCAATGTGGCGGTTCTCTCCTTCTCCCTCACCCCCTCTCCATTCGGTCCTCCGGTGGACACTTCTGCCAACTGATTCTCTGCACTCGAACCCGAAACGGTTCCTCACTGTATCGTGCAGAAACCGTCCCCGACACGGATGGAGTCTCTCCTCGAGGATTCCTGGATATCGCGCGAGATGAGCTTCCATGCAACGGAGAGCACTCCGATCGGTCGTCCGCAAATCACCGTGCAAATTACGAAGCAAATGGTGAATCGTGTCGGCAGACTCGTGCGGTAGGTGTTAAACTGTCGGGACGGGTCGGGACAGGTTGGGACCGGCCGGGACGTCGTCCGATCCACCGTCTCTGCGTTCGCCTTTCCGTACTCGCGACATGCAAGACGTGCCGCGGACGGCACGGAGATCCACTCCGTCTCGGACTCGGAAGCGGTCGCTCCGTAGAAAGCGCTCCGTCGCGATTAAGATCCGGCCGTAGACTGATTCCTTGCCCGACGAAAGGGAAAGAAATTTGGAAAAAAAAAAAGACACTCGTTCGGTCGGCCATCCGCAAGGAACGTTTCGTCGTTCCCGAGTAGGAACTAAGTCTTCTCGAGCGATGAGGAGAACATACGAGGGTCACTCGAAAAGTTATCTACCCGAGCGTGAAAGAGGAGAGATAAAACTGCGCGTAGACAGAGTTAGGGACATCGAAGTATTACTCGGAGGGAGTAAGAGGTAAGTAGTGTTTCGGCAGTTTAATTGAAAATCGTTCGAATGGACAACACGAAGCCGGAGTATCGTGCTGTCATGAAGTTCCTTACAAAAGAAGGGATTTCGCCGAGAGAAACGTTCGAGCGTTTGAGGCTTTGAGGAAATCTACGAACCACTCTTCGGTCCAGACCTGGCCCCAAGCGATCGTGATTTGTTCCGACGACCGAAGAAACATTCACGCGGTCGCCGGTTCAGCGGGGACGAAGAAGAGAAGGCTGCCGCGTACGAGTGGTTGGAGAAGCAAGACTCGCAATTTTCTCTCTCTTCGCTACCGGGCAAACCAGAGACATGGTAAATATACCTAGACCGGACATGGCAGTCGAAGATTTCACGCCGATTTGAAGGGCTAGCGGCCATTACTGATGGCGTCAAGGAGAGGATGAAGCATGGGATTCGTTGAGGCGCACATGGTCAATGTGTTCAGGATTCGTATACTATGAAAGACCACTGACTGGGTTGGGTATCAGGTCTTACAATGATGAACCTGGCTTGATAACTATTGACCCTTTTGGGGGGTCTAACCTTAAGTGTGGCGGAATTTTCATAGCCTGCTGAACAGCCTCATGTAGACCCTGAACCTAACTGCATGGGAACTGATAATACGCCCTCTTATTGAGTGCAATGAAAATAAAGACGGAATGGGTGGCATTAATCACTTTTCAAAATACCATGCATCGTCTCTGAAGACCAGGTAGGCCTAGGTTTAGGCCTAGGCAGTCTTCTTGGAAAGCGTCAAAACTGTGTAGTGTGACGTCATTAATTGGAAAGCTATGCGTTTATTGGTCGATTTGACGCCATGAGCGATGGCGACTGACCCTTCTAATCGGCGTGCGGCTGCCTGGCTTTCTCCATTGGCCTGTCCAGTCTAGGTATATTTACCATGTCTCTGGGGCAAACGGGACCAGCGTATTCGACTTGGGTGACCGTATAGAAAAGCAATAACAGATTCACCTCTCTACGTGAACTCATTCTGTCGGGTAGATAACTTTTGGAGTGGGGGAGAAGGTGCAATCCAACCAAACGGCGGAATACAATGCGACAGAGTGAGACTTACACTTTTACACATTCCTGAGTCCTGTGCCCGCCTGTGACCGACCCAAGTGTCTCCTGTACCCGGCCAGTAACGGATCCAGGGGGGCGCTCAGTTAGTCGGGTTACCCGGTTAGTATGGCCAGGTTAGCATTCTATATATTTTTATTTTTTTTTTAAATAGCATCTACGTTAAATATTATTGGGGCCAGTGAAATAGATATTCTTTACACCAGACGAAAAATGAAAAAGGCGATAAGACGGGGAGTGGTGGTATAGTCTATCCGGTCCAACTTTGCCACACTTTTAATCCTCAAAGGAGTCGTTAAATGCCATCCATCTTCCTCTCCCCTGAGGGGAGAGGGTGATTTCCCTTTGACCCCTCCGCCAGACACTGGCGCGACGCTCCTGAGCGGAGGGGGGGGCATCACATATGTATGGTTTTAGAAATCTTAAGATGCCTGACGAGTGCCAGGAACACCTAGGTCCGCCACTGATAGCCTCGAGCCCCTTTCCGACATTTTGACAGGCAGATGACAGCACAAAATTAATGAGCCACCATAAAACAGGCAATGCCGGCGTGGTAAAGTTGGACCGGATAGACTATAGGTGGGGGTAGAAACTTGGGAACTACCCCATTATTAAACGTTTCTATATCCGCCGCTGCACCCGATCCCCCCTCCCCCCTGTCTCCTCCAGTACTCGTGGACGAATGAGATGTTCTTCTCCGTGTTTACCACTCGTCTTCCACAAGAAGATGATATACCGGCGCAGTTCGTCTTCGGGAAATGAGAACGCCCTCGAACGTCGTCCAAGAAAAGGAAAACCCTGAACCTCCTCGGCCATCGACACGGATTTCGAGGGGAAGCGTTAGGATTCCTCGAACCGAGTGATTCGAGCACCGGGATCCTCGAAGATAGAACCCGCCGCTGCTGGCCGAAATCATCCCTATCATCCTCAATCGGCCCTGCACGGGGTCCCCTTCGACTTCGCAGCCTCGAGACGAACGTTGCCGTTTCGAGACGAGTTTCGCTAAGCAGCGGATACATTTTCCTCTACGATCGTGTCGTTCTCCGTGGTATCACCATCCATACGGGGTGCCCCGAAAAAACGCCCACTGAAAAAATGCCCACGGAAATAATGCCCACAGACAAAACGCCCACAAGAAAAAATGCCCACGGAATAAACGCCCATACCTGCAAAGTACGAAAAAATGGGAACCGGACAAAATGACCCCGGACAAAACGGCCCCGGACGAAATGGCCCCGGACAAAATGGCCCCGGACATAATGGCCCCGGACAAAATGGTCCCAAATGCAATGTAGGACATAATGGCCCCACACACCGGAAAACCAGCTTATTTGAATAAGGATTAATTTTTCCCTCTCAAATATTGATATGCTGTTCATTTCTATTAAAATCTATTTAAATAATTATAATTCATTGACACAATTTATTCAATTAATGCAATTTTACTTGACCCATCCCACCATATTTACCCTCTAATCCATTGATCCTGATACTCTGCTCTCTCTAATCCTCTGATCAAATCAGCACTTCCCTGTCAGAAAGGCAAACATCCCACCTTGTTTACCCTCTAATCCTCTCATCCTCCAATCAGCACTAGCAGCGCCCAACCGCCTTCATTGATGACAATCATTTCACTTTCACTTTTGCTGCAGCTATATTTGTATAAAAGAGCAATTTCCCTCTATTCAAATATTTATACGTTCACGGAGTACAGAAGAAAGAAGGAGGAAGATCTGTTATACTCCCGTGGAATAGGTGATTGTGTGCATGGTAAGTATTTTATATTTTATCATCCT
>CAJPEV010000516.1:91172-114683 GCA_905338385.1 Darwinula stevensoni
TGTTTTAAGGACGAAGCTCCTTCCAGCATTGCAAGCAAAACGACCGGAAAAGGCTGCACGTGTGCTTTTCCATCAAGACAACGCTCCTGCTCATCGGGCGATCCTAACTCAGGAGTTTCATCGTGACAACAACTATGAAGTGGTGTCTCGTGCTCCCTACTCACCTGACCTCGCTCCCAGCGATTTTTGGCTTTTTCCAACGATGAAGGACACTCTCCGTGGCCGCCCATTTTCCAGTCGGGCCGCTATTGCATCAGCGATTTTCCAGTGGGCAAAACAGACCCCTAAAGAAGCGTTCGCGGCAGCCATGGAGTCATGGCGTCGACGTTGTGAAAAATGTGTTCGTCTACAGGGAGATTATGTTGAGAAGTGACAGAAGTTTCAACTTTCTGGTGTAAGTAGTTTGTCAGAAAAAAAATTAGGAGACCTTAGAACTTGAACGCACCTCGTACTTCACAGGGGGTAGGAGGGGATTGTAAATCAAGAGTTGTCAGTGTCTTGTCTAAAACAATTTTCAAAGATTTTTTTTCCCATGATCCTCTGTATGGAGCTTATCTTTCCGCCTTCCTTGGGATCAATACGCCCCTACCTCCAAGATAATTGTAGGCAACCGGACCTTCTCATGTCAAACGTGACATGTCACACTTCAATCACTCCATTGCTGTTGAAATCGATCCAAAGGACAGGCGAATTAGCAGCAAAATCCCACGCACCAATAAAGAGTTGAGCGATCATGATGAAATTTGGTCATCATACTCGTATTAGTGCGTCATGAAATTTTGATATCTATGATGAAGCGATGCAGGGAAAACTTGCCGAGCTAGCCGAACACCCCGATGGATGGGGAAAAGGGCGACTACACTCATGAGGCCNTTTCTTCATATTCTTGTTTTATTACGTTGATAGATGTGATATATTTAATGTATTCAATGGTTATATATCACGTTTGGAAAATTAAACTGCATTCGTTTTTACAAATAAAAAAGAAGCCGCAAGAGATTTTGAAAATACGCATGTGGGCATTTTTTCGTACTTTGCAGGTATGGGCGTTTATTCCGTGGGGATTTTTTCTTGTGGGCGTTTTTACTGTGGGCATTATTTCCGTGGGCATTTTTTTAGCGGGCGTTTTTTCGGGGCACCCCCGCGAGCCGTCTAGAAGACGCGACGGTGGGGCACGAGAGCGCGGATGCCAGAATGAAGGCACGAAGAGCCGTCATGACTGCATGCTGAAAACGGCATCTTACGTAAACGGCAGGAACTGGAAATTTGTAAAAGCGTCATCGAGAAAAAAGAAATAAGTTTTGCGGTGGATCCTCGAAAGGAATTTCATTCAGATCACATGAATTTAGCTCTCTTTTTTTTTTTGATAGGAAGGAATAGCAGGGGAAAAGGTTGAAATGTGTCAGCCCATCCACAGGGACACGAACTAGTTCGTCCGAGACGAATCTCGCTCCTCCGACTCTCGCTCCTCCGTGCCCTTCAGTCGAAGGATCTGCATCCGCATGCGATGCTCCCTCCGCAGCCACTCGTGCTGTTCGCGCTTCCACTCGTGTTCCTCCTCCATGCACTGCATCCGTCGGCCGTGCTCCTCGTAGAGCAACCGAGCCCGCAGGTCGGCCGGAGTCTCGCGGGTTTGGGGTGCTCCACGGGTCGAACCGGGAGGGTCGAATCTTTCCTGTCGATCGAATCGGAGGAACGCATTCCAACCTTTCGTGTGATTTCGTCGTTTCGCTCTTAGATCGTGCACGATGTCGCGCAAAATCCCTCGTGAGTACCGAAGAAAAAGAGAGCAAGTACGTGAGAACTCACTGCTTCTTGCCCCTCTCGTCCTCGTCCTTGCCCTCGCCCTCGTCCTTGCCCTCGTCCTCGTCTCTGTCCTTGCCCCTCTTGTCCTTTTCCTCGTCCCTCCTCTTCCCCTTCCTCCGACAAGGGTGTCTGTCGCAGGTACTGCTCGCGCGGTCGAGCGCGCATCTTCTTTATGCTCGCCCTCAGGGAGTTCCATATCCCTCCTCGGAACACTCCTTCCTCCTCCTTCGGTTCACCGAATACAAATTCCTCACCGTTACCCCTCACGAACTCGTGTCCGAAGTAGTAGAGAAAACGATTCGGAAAGCGACCCTTCCCAAGTTCGTGTTCGTTTCGTTCGATTACTTGCGATTCGCATCGTGCCGATGAGAATTTATTTATTTATCGGGCAGACGACAATCGATTCGATGCATCTTCCTAAGGACCATCTCTTTTTTTTTCTGCACCACTCCATATGCGCATCTAAATATGGGGTGAGGTGATGGAAAAGAACGAGTTGGCCCGACCCAAACTGCAGAAAACATGTTAATTTCTTAGCACGACTCACAGAAGCGACAGAAAATGTGAAATAGTATGTCTCAGGGGAAATTCTCAGCGCGGCAGAGCGCATATATGCAATACGCAATGCGCCACGAAATGATCCATTTCACAAAACCAGACGACCCGCACAGGCCTCGTCGTTACCTTCCGGACTCTCGCGGCGGTAGATTACTCTCTTGCTCCCTCTAGCAATCATACCACTTCATCGGTTTCCTACCGAAGAAACAGATGCATACGGACTCCACGAAAAATCCGGCTGCGTTAAAGAGCATAGGTGAGCTCCGAGACTAGCTTCTCTCGTCCCCGCTCGTGGACACACATTCTCCACGTACCTCGTACCTTTGTATTTCTACTCTTTGCATCGTTGCGGGTCGCGCGAAGACTGACCTGTGGGTGATGTTGGGCAGGGGATTCGTCTTCCGCTTCTGCTCCCGCCTTCTCCATCGTCTGCTTCGAAGCATCTTGGAGACTCCCCGGGAAGTCGCGAGGGACGTCGCTCACTTCCGAACTCTCCTCTTTCGGGATCTCCTTCTCTTCTTTCTCTTCTTTCTCTTCTTTCTCTCCTTTCTCTTCTTTCTCTTCCTTTTCTTTTTTCTCTTCCTTCTCTTCCTTCTCATCTTTCTCTTTTTTCTTCTCCTTCTCTTCTTCCTGCAAAAACATTCCGTCACTGCCGGCTCTCGGGCACAACGTTCAGACACGAAATCAGACTAGAGATTTTCTGGAGCTTTTTTTGCACTCAAGAACACTCGGGAAGGACATCCTCGAGCTACTCCTTTGAAAGCGGCAACAAGGTGAAGGCATTTTCAACATCTTCTCGCTGTTTTCCCTCAGTCTCAGGCGATATGAATGAATAAATAAGTTAAAACTTTCAGATGAAAAGATAATGACAGAAAAAGATTTCTCTTGCTTCTATTGAAAAAAGGCATTCAGGGGGACCGAGATAATAGTGGTTCGTCTGTCCAGCTATCTTCTTTTCGGGACGGCTTCGCAGTTTTAAAACTCAAATAATGCTCATTGGAATTGGATTTAACTTCTTATAATGAAAGAATTTCCTCCAAAGTTATGAGTTTTGACCTCAAACCCAATTATTTTTATATTCATCATTCCAGCAGGTGTCAGTGACAGAGCTGAAAAACGCAATTCTTATTCAAATTTGAACAGCCGGGAAGAATAAACAAGTTCCCATTTGAATACCCCCGAATGGCCCAAAAGAAAGTTGCCAACTCTAAATAAGGACGAAATACCATATAACTAAATCAGATCCGACCGGCAAGTTTTCTAGCCAAATCCAGTTATTTCAACAGACTCTGGGTCTGCTACCGGCAGGAAATTTACTGGTCGTCCCATGCAACATGCGTTTCGTGAAAGCTTGAAGAGAAATAGCCCCTTTACGACCCATTTAAGGGAATCGTACGCGTCGCGGGGAGAGGAAGCAGCTGCGCAAAACATGCTGACGCGAGAGCTCAATTGAGATAGCGTTCAAAAAAACTTCCTCTCCTATTCTAAGTAACTTGGGTATGGCAACAACAAAAAATGACAGACGACTTTTGGCCTGAATATCTCCTCCCACACTGGTGCTATTTTCGTGAAACTTCCACATTCCATGTATGAGTGTGTTTCAAACCGATTCGCAAAATGTCGCATCCGAATCTGCCGAGCCGAAGCAATACTATGAGCAATTGTTGAAAATAAGTTAGAGATCGAGAATGGACAAGAGCTCCTGCTGGTGGTGGAGCCGATGGAGCCGGTAATGCCTGTGGAATGGAATGCCTCGTCCCTTCCTGGTCATCCAGACCACGTCGAGCTCATTTTCCCTTTAAATTCATTCATGGAGCTGATTGTGTCTTGCAGATGGTTTTCACGACCCAATGAATAGCAGATGAATCGATGTATCCAGAGAGTTTTCTCCGAGGTATTTTAGAATTCCCTTCGCTTTACGTCAACCCGAGTCGGCAGGGTATGACAAAAAAAGATCAACAACTTTGAGTGCATTGTATGATTGCCAAGTCATATCTCACCGAATCTGCCGAGGATGTAGCATGTTTTCATTCGTTTGAAAGTCAACAAGGGTGTAAAAATCCATTAATGAAGATCTAAGTGATAAACTATAACAAGTCTGACATTCGAAATGGACTATTCCTTTTAAATAACTTTTTAAAAATCAACGGAAATCCGAACGAACTCTGAGAAAACTCTCTAGATTGGTATTCATTGATTCATCTGCTATTCATCGGGGAAAAAGCTCATGAAAACCATTTGCAAGAGACGAATCAGTCCCATGTTACCGATGGTTAAAAAGCAAATTTGAGGGAATTCATATTTTACCTGGGAATCGATGGGGGCATCGGCCTTGACAGCCTCGAGGAGCTTGAGTCGATCTCGATGACCCATTTTCCTTTCCCGAACCTCGGTGTCGATCACGAGGGAGATGAAATCCATGGACGTCATCTGGTGGGAATCGAGGGACTTCCCCTGCAGCAGCGCTCGGTGGTGGTCCACGTCGGTCATCACTTTGCGGATCTCTTCCTTAAGCCTCTTCAGTTTTTCGTCTAGACCTGGGGGGTCCGGCTCCGAGGACTTGCACTCCTCCCGGAATTTCGCAAGCTCCTTGAAACCTGGAGAGCACGCGTTAGGCTGAAAACTACCACGATTTGACGTTCGTCTCGGCCAGCCTCTACGTACGGCAGGGTGGCGCGACCAAAGTATTCTCCTCTGGCATGCAAGTTGAACGCGTTTCACGTTCTGCCAAGGGGTATAAGCACGTATCGACAGTACGAATCCCCTCGCTCCTGACTTGAAGAAAGCTTCTATATTCCTTCTTTCCTTCCCTTTCTGCCAAGGATTGCAATGAGGAAGACTCGAGCGGTAGGAAATGTTTTTTTTTTCAACAAATCTGATTAATATCCATTTTTCGGTAGTTTTTGAGGTGTGTGCTCTGTTAAAGAAGAATCCTGTCACATCAGAAATAAACCAAAAGTGGATATTACAAAATATTATTACGTTCTCAATGTCTTGATAATAATGGTTGTGAATGTTACTTCTGGATTAGGGAACAACAAAAATATTTCAAAATGGAAATCCCGTCGCTCATAATATTGTATATTTGCATTCATGCATATAAATGTTTCGCGATTAAAATTAGTTTTCACAAGGTTTATGAACAAGGAACGAAAGGACTGACTTCGATCCAATTGGAGGTGAAGTTCGTGAAACTGTTCCTCCCAGGTCTGGAGTTCCTCCATGGTGGCCTCGGTCAACTCCAGGCTCACAGGTTTCACGCGAAACACCTCGTCCAGGAATCCCTCGTATCCCTCGACCGAGATGTTCCAATAGGTTTCAGCCAGGAGATCGGCCTTGGCTCGATCCGCGTAGAGGACGGAGTTGTTGACTTGGAAGTGCTTGACGAAGGGGATCCCCGCCCCTTTCACCGTGTCCGCGGCTGGACCCCGTTCGCAGTCGGAGAACGTGAGCAACAGGTAGAGGTTGTTGCGGACGTCCTTGCCGAACAACTGTCGGATGCAATTGAAGACGTAGTTCTCGGCCGGGCTGAGACGGGACGTCGGAGCGGGGACGACCACGGCCGCAGCGTGAAGTTCGCGGATTCCGAATTCCTTGAAGAACGTTCGCACCTGCAAAACAAAGTCGCGTTGATTTCGTGCTTGCATAGCGTCATTCTCTGGCAAACGTGGCATCCGATCGCATGCCGTAGTATCGACGTGACGATTGCGATGATACCCGTCTCCGACATCGATGTGATCTGAAATCCACTTACTTCCGGAGGTGTCACTTTTGTCGAAAGCCAATTTAGACAGAAGTAGGAGCTCTGCAAAAAAAACTACCGTCTCGGGACGGAGTCGATGACTCGACCGCATATAACGTTACTGTAATAGGTGATGAGAAAAATGACGCTTTATTTTCGAAATTGATATCAGTGTGCGAGTTCCTTTTTAATGTTCTCTCGCCCGAGGAAAAAGGAAAAATAACCTTGCTTTAAAGAGCAAGGTGAGAGAACGGGAAGGGAATTCACGACCTCTCTATTCATCGCTGCATCTCTCCTTGCGCTCTCATCTGCAGCATTTTAACCCGGTCTGATGAGATGCCTCTATTCATACTCGAACCTCTTCCCAAGATCTTCGTATGTAGCTCTCTTGTGTCCAACAGACTAAACGCACCCTTTGAGCGCTATCGAGACGCACAGGTTCTGTCACGGTTATGAACGGGTGGTATCAGACCCCAGATGCTGAGAAAACTTTCATTTGGATATTTTGCAATATATCAATATGAGGCGGGGAAGTTTTTTTTTTTAGTTTACGTTTCGATTTTTTTATTTCCCCGTACTCTATCGTATCACAGTAGTCGGATGATCGTGTTCTACTCTAGAAGTGGTCACCTTTCTTGGATTTTGGTACCTGGCTCTTTCTACAGGAAATTCCAAACTTCGAACTCGTGTATCTCCCCTTTTACGAGAACAATTTTCCCAGAAATTGCGACGTTCATAAGCTGACAAGCTTTCGAAAGAGTTTCCAGAATTTCTTACAAATTCATTAAAAAAAAAAAGAAGGGAGATCCTGGAATAGAAGCTTTAATGGGGACGAGATGATACCAATGAAAGAAGCATGCATCCAAAATCCCACAATTCCATACTTTCCATTTTTAAATATCACCTTTTAAAGCAATCATTTCTCACCTGATTTCCGAGAAATGAATTAAGGTGAAATGTAACAAAACTGCTGGAGGTATCAGCGCATGCAACATGCAACGTTGATGAAAACTGCTCCGATAAGAGAGGAGATGCACGGGTTCAAAGTGCTCTTTTTTTGCGAAAATTTTCTCTCCCAACTTATGATACAGTGAAAAAAAATAGCGAAAAAAAGGTGCGAAAATGAGATATGACGACCTCTGCACGATCTTCGCATCCTTAGAATGGAAAGCCACACCTTGTTCGGGGTGTGCAAAAAAGGATAAACTCATGTGGTGATACCATATTTCGTGAAACCCTTTCTGTTGCGCGTGGTACCCGAAAGCTTTTCATCATACCTCGTATCAAACTATCACGAAACAGAATGTTTTATCATTGCTTCGCAACTTCTTGATACCAATTCGATATATATACCGATTCAACTATCGAGTAGCCGTCTCGGATCGCCCAGTGTAAGAAATCTTTGAGCCTTGCGATTTGCACGAGTCGCTAGAGTCCCAAGAGAAAAGGATAAGACTGGGGCGATCCGCACCGATCGTTATTTTGCCAACCTGTTTGAGGATGAACTCGTCGACGCCGAGGCCGCCGGTGTCGCCGAACCCGGGGGTGTCGACCACAGTGAGGACCCGATCGGGCCGATCGGGGTCGGTCAGAGTGTAACCGGTGACCCATGTCGTCTGGCTCTCCGTTACCTCATCCTCTTTCGCGGATTCCTTCACCATGTTCACCTGGAATCTCCTCTCCATCTCCCATTTCACTCCGGACATGTGATTGACCAGCCCTTGCACCAAAGTGCTCTTCCCTGTCCAAAGTCGGAAAACCATGAAATGCAGCAATCACAAAAGTTGTTCGTTTTCAAAGAGTGATTAATTCATTTTTATTTATCATTCAGTAGCTAAACAGGGATTATTACAGGGTGGGCCATAAATATTCACACCAAATAGAAGTCTTGTATTTCCTGAACTAATAACTTCACATGGAATCAATTGAATCTCAACAAGAAACAAGGGCCCACGGTAATCATTCACAAAATATATTGTATGCGTCCCCGTTCTTCTTGAAGGGAACCTGGAATCTTTGAGTCTGCCGGTCGGTCGCATCGGATGGACATGGTTTCACTCTTCGTCGTCCGTGTTCTTGGATCATATCTGGCTCATGGTCAGCCAGACAATTTTTTGAACCTCGAGCCATTTTTAGGCGGAGAAGGATTCGTGTTAAAATAGTCAAGGTTGGCTACCAAAGCGACACTCACATTGAGGTACAAAACAATTTTTTCTTTGCTGTTTTTAGGGGGACAGAAATAGAAAAGTAGTATAAATATTTATAACCCACCCTCTATATCTATATGGGCCATACCTTGGTTATCAAGTCTGGAATTATAATCCCAGGAGTTATGCTTGTGATGGCACCTCCATCTCTTTTCCTTATCTCCTTTCACGGAATCATGCGTCTGATCACATTTTATATGCCACTATACTGTATATTGTATGCCATTATATGGAAGGCTATCTATCCTAAAAGGGTCGACCAGCTGATAAGGATCACCGTGCGCTGTCGCTCAACTTCCTGTCATGTTTCCTTATCTGTGGAAAATAGCTCGTCAGAGAAGGAAAAGTTTCCTATATTCCAGGAGTACGAGGGCGACTTCGGTGGCCTTCCTTATGTTCACTTTAAAGAACACGAAGAGGTCTCTTCTACGGAAAAGATTTCTCCGCGAGGAGGAAGCTCCTGAATGACGTCATTGGTCTAAAGCTCTTTAGAATTTCATTTGGGTCGCTAACTGTAAGATCTGTCAGGTCTTCCAGATGTTCTAAATGTTTTGAATAGTGACATCATTCGGAGTTGCAAGAAAAACCAGATCCGGGTCGAGCACCGAGCACGAATCGAACCGAAGATAACCGATGAGCAAAATTAATTACTGAATTACAGCCAAGAGATGGAAAGCATCCGAGGGGAAGACCTAAGAAATTTGCATTTCTGAGTAAGGAAATTTAGAAGGGGTGAATTGCCCGCCGCACACGAGGCAATTTTTGTCGTGCGACCGTCGCTCCACACGATATTGCTCCGTGAGCGGGGGTGCTGCGATGTTGCTGCGATGTAGGCCGGCCCTAATACTAGCTTTAGATGGAAGCAGCTTGGGATATAATGAAATGGCGTATACAGTAGATAGGGAGGACTTCGTTCGACAGTGAACAGAGACTGATTGATGACAGTGAAGAGTTAGTTATCTCCTTGTGATGCCTTGTGATGTAGGAGGGAGTCGAGTATTTCAATTCACTTGACAAGAGATTTTTTTGTAATGACAGTTTTGGGAACATGGTAAATCGAGGAAGTAAGCTTCCATGGATATTAAGTGAAAACCTTTCGCAGAATTGAATAATGGGAATACAGACCTGACCCGGTGGCACCGACCAGGAGGACGACTTTCCCAAGGTCTCCACCTACGTATCCATTGAGACGGTATCGGGCGATGCGATGTTCCTCGTGCCGGTCCACCTCCTCCATCGACACTTTGAGAACTCGAGGGATGGCCTCTGTCGACCCTTCACCCTGTCCTGGGTCATCTGGGTCACGTTCTCCCTCGCGTCCATCCGTGACGGTTGGCGCCATGATTCACACCCGCCTTTGTATGGAGGAATCGGTGAGTTCCTCACCATAACGCACCGTGAAGTGGAGGCTTCCCTTATCAGCTTTGCCAACTAGACGCACTTTATCTCGCCTGGATGATTTTTTTTTTAGTTTGGCTAGTTCAACAATTTCTTCGCTGGAATCATATCAATTGAACCGAAAGCTTCAGCACAAAATGAAAACAAATTTTTTGTATGTAATATATTTCTCACGAATCCTTACAAATTCGATCTTTGTTGTCTAGATTTGTCATGAGGACGGAAGGCACGGGAAGCTTGGATGGCAAGAGAAAACTTGTTTGTCAGGGGACGGCCGGGTATTGAACCCGTGCCTCCTGATTGCCGGTCAGGTGTGATACCATTACACTACCTCTCCGCTTCCTCTCCATATCATCCCTATCATTACAGATTGTAAAAGTCCCCTTTCGATAGCAGTCATTGAGGTAGAGGTGTCTCAAGTTTAGGTGAGATTTTTCAACGTTATGTCAGTCTAGGAATTGATTAGCTTAACTTCTTTTAATCATCAATAAATTATTTAAAATTTTACGTCGATCCGCTTTATGAACTTTATGATCTGCTTCTTCAGAGTGACCCCAGGTTTCTGTAGGGGGAGGATCATCGGTGGTACCCCAGGTTCCCTTCCAAGAGCTGTTGGTAGTTTTCATGTAGTATGCGACATAAACTACCTTCTGGGTTATCTCCTTAACATTGATAACATGGGCAATTATCAATGGAGAAATGCTCATGTAGTTGCAGGGGACAATGTGAAGAGGACCCTAGTATTTAAAAAAAGCTGAATATATCTGGTTTTCAATATTCTCTGGTAACCATTCCCAGAACTTTAATCGCAATCTTCGAATTCTCTCTTTTTTTTTTAGCGCCAGTTATCTATATGTGCTTCAGGAGGTGCTTCGATTTTGCCTACATTCTCATTTTGCCACCTGACCCGAGGCATGAGCACTTCCCCACTGCGGCAACGCTGGAAGACATGATTTCTAGGGAGGAGTACAGGGTTTCCGGAATGACTTTAACCCGCATTAACATGGGCTCCATGCTTTTCTATGGACCCTACTGGCGGCTCGGCAAAATAGTACTTCTATCACTTTTAACAGATGTCGTTTCAAGCAATAGAGGCCTAATCGAGTCGTCAACTTCACTGTAACTCCTTACAGGTTCATGGAGTATGTCATAGGACCCTTCAAAGATGTGACAAAGCTGGTGACCGTAAATGACAAAATAAAGAGATGCAACGTCAAATTGAAAGTTTCGGAAGAGATGTATTCTTCCCAGAACAAACCGGCAGTGCAAGAGAAACGGTGTAGTTCAAAAGTTTTTCCTACTATAAAAATGCGAATTTTTTTATTATAAAGAGACAATTGCAGTTTGTCCACGGCTGACATTTAAAAAATCCTGATATTATCGAAATTAATCAATTTAAAATTAGTGGTACGTTGTCGAACATAAACTGAAGGAAATGGCAAAGGGAACAGATTTCATTTACACGAGGGAATCCCCACATAACCTGCATACCCACAAAAAAAGATGTGTTAGAGAAATCGTATGGTACGGTAAAAGAATAACAATGTAGTCATGTTTTTCTTACGCTCATAAATGATCCCTATCCTTGAAAATGTCCCGATATCATAATGAAGTCGTGGCCCATCTACCGAGAGACACATTAATTTGTGCCTTTGCAAGCACCTCTTTGGTTACTTGCTTTTTTTTTATATGACCAGTGGCGCGAGAAGGTACACTTTTGGCCCGAGTCCAAAGAATTCCTTCTACGTTTCAGATTTTTGTATTATACTAACCTCACTTTCAGTTTAAGCAGGCAGCGCATCCTGCCGTACTTAAAACGGATTTTGAGACATGACCCATTTACATCTCTACTGTTACGCTTCTCGTCAAACTAGTTAACTCGTCATTAGTAATGATGGTAAAGACAATATGTCTCTCGCGTCGCTGCAGGCAACAGCGCCACGGAGGGTAGGGGGTAGGGGGGTTAAAGTCAATCCGGAAACACTGTAGATGTCGTATGATAAAGATAGCAGGTACATCTGCCGAAATGCGAAAGAAATAACAAACAGTTACTGCCTCATTCGCAATGGGATCCAGAGGGGCCCTTTGGCATTTTTCACCTTCTCAGTTCATCACCAGCCCCCAAACATCAAGTGGGGAAATGTGAAGCCCCACACAGGATCATTGGGTGCCACACCACAAATGTAGCATTTTTCCTGAAATCACCATTCGTAAAACTACATCTGCAGCAAATTTCAGCCTATTATTTTTGGAAGAAACGTGTAATCACAATGAGTGGGTGACGAACGTCTGGGAAAAACTGCAATCTTTTTGCAATTTACTTGGAGTGGGGGGGGGGGGGGGGGGGGAAGAGAGTTGTCTCCCCCCCTGAATAATTCCTTCATACATTTCTAAGGCAACCAAAACGACTATTTCACTTCTTTGGAAAAAAAGTTCGCCCAAAAAATTGCTTCCCTAGGGAAGTGCCTGAGAAATGGGATTTTTCCTAAACTCTGTGGCCCAATTGCTAATTGTAAGCCAAGTTTCAGCTTTCTATCTCATCAGAAACATGGTTAAAATTACCGTCAGTCAGTAAGTCACTGTCACACCATCGTCGATATATTTATGTTAAATATACAAGCTACACATATGTAAATGGATCATTGAAAAACAAATTTTGCAGTATATTCCAAAATAAGTTTTTATTAAGATCAAATAGAGCAAGTAGGATAAAAGAAAACTGAGAACGCATAAATGAACCCCCCGGAATTTTTCGGCACATTCACTTACAGTGGGCGGTGTACTTCACCTGACGTGCGCGGAGCCTCGTGTTGCAATTTGAGGACTCTCATTCGTTCCAAATGCTCTTCCCATAACCATTCGTGCTGCATCCTCTTCCATTCGTGTTCTTCCTGCAAGTTCTTCGTCCATTGCTCATGGAGCAAGTGCATGTGCTCCAGCCGCAGATCGTGCTCCTCTTTCAGCACTTTCACTCGCAAGTCGTGGAAGGCCTTGCTGCGAGCTCCACGTTCGCGAATGTTTTGCTCAGAGGCTGTCAGGACTTGTCGGTTCCTTTCCGCTTGCGGGTGGGAATTCGGTGCCGAAGGCGCATCAGTGACTCTCGGTGAATCCTCTAGCGTGTGCGACTCCAATGTGTCATCATCAATTCCAATATCTGTAACCAGAAAGTATTCAACACCTGATGCACAAGAATTCGTTGAAGACATACTCGACGGAAACTTTGGCATCTCGGGATGCCGTTGGTCTCATAAGTAAAATGGTTGCCCCGTTGCTTCAAGGCGTCGCGAAGTTGGGCAGTAGGTAGCTCCTGCCACGTGATGTCCAAAAACTGTCAAAACTATTTATTTATTTAAACTATTATTTGTGCTTGATAGAGTCGAAGAGACTTCATCTCGAAGGACAGAGATACGAAGTCTGCCTTCGTGTTACTGGAAAATTGACTTTTGAGTGCATGCATGATCCTTTCGAATGCATTTCCAACCAGTTAGAGTTCTCAGAGGACGCATTTCAAATCAAAATAGGCTCGACTGTTTTGAGGCATTTTGAGCTTTACGACTGCTCGAAACGCTCTCGTTGACCATCTCCTAACTCTATATTTTTGTTATCGCCCTAGCCAACAGACGTTGAACGTGGGTTCTTTACTAATTAAAGTGTATTCTGAAATCTCGGGAATGTCACCCTAATGCCTGGGGCAATACTTGCGGATCGGGTTCAAGTGGACTTTAAAAAATTAATGGAGAAAGCCATTTACACTCTCCTTGAGAAGTAAAGAATCACGCACAAAAATGCAATATTTGCTGTTTCTGAGATTTACTTGCGACTGAGGTGCCTCACTATTCCCCAGAATGTAACTGATAACGATCGAACTTTGTCATTCCATCAAGTCTTTGCACGGCTGCTACACGTTTTAACATCTAATGCGCATTTGAAAACGTGTCTCCAATCGGAGACAATGCCATGCAGTAACGGATCAAAATGCTCTGTTTACTTATGCCGTACTTGGATAAGTCTGAGCACCTCAGGCATGGCATTAGTAAGTGCTTCGTAAGCAAGGGGAGATGGAGGTGACCTACCCGCAGTTTTACGGACTTCCCTCTCCCATTCCCCATCCTCCTCCTTCTCCCTCTCCTTCTCCCTCTCCTTCTCCTTCTCCCTCGCCTTCTCCCTCTCCTTCTCCCTCTCCTTCTCCCTCGCCTTCTCCCTCTCCTTCTCCCTCTCCTTCTCCCTCTCCTTCTCCCTCTCCTTCTCCCTCTCCTTCTCCTTCTCCTTCTCCCTCTCCTTCTCCTTCTCCTTCTCCCTCTCCTTCTTCTTCTTCCCCTTCTGTCAAACGACATTAAGACAGGTGATCAGAATACTTTCAGAAGTGGAAATTTTTGTTTTTACAACTTCTTTTTTATGCAACACCTGTTTACATTTTTTAAAATTTTTTCTTGGCATTGGATTCAACTTCTTGGGGTTAAAAAGTTTGCAATTTTTCTGCCTCACATCTGAACATGACTAGATTGAATTTACTAATCTAATCCTTTCGTATCATGCTTTTTCTGGCGCAAAAAATGTCTCGTTCCTCGAATGCACCTCGAAAGGACACCTACCTGTCCACGTTTGGGTTTTAGTTCGTTGGGTTTGAGTGCGTCGGCTTTGACAGCCCTGAGGAGCCTAATCCGGTCCTGATGACCTGTTCTCTGTTCCTGAGCCTCAGTTTCAAGCATGAGGGAGATAAAATCCGTTGACGTCATCGAGCGGGAGCCGAGGGCTTTCCCCTGCATCTGTTCGTGATGGCGGTCCACCTTGGCTATCACTTCCCGAATCTCCTTCCTCAGCCTCTTCTGCATTTCATTCAGACCTGAGGGGTGTGGCTCTGAAGAATGGCACTTTTCTCGAAATTTTGCCAGCTCCTCAAAACCTGTCAAAACGGGGTGATTTCATGCATCCAAAGTGGCCATACCTACTATGGCAGTTAAACCTTGGCAATTTTACATGAAATAATGCAGACGACTCAGTTTCATAATTTTACTGCAATATTCTTTACAAGACCAACGAGGCAGCTTAGTAACGGATGGTGTTCCCTTTCTTCTCTCTGAAAGGGAATATACAAGTCTCAGCATACTATCAACCGATGAAGCACTCATTCCATTGAAATACCTCTCCAAGTATCGCTAACAGCTTCAAGGAGCTCCTCCTTCCTATTGTGGTTTTGGGCCACTCTTTGACCGATTAGGTCTCAGACATGCTCGATTAGGTTCGTATCTTCATCCCACCCCACCCGGGGTTATAAGTTAATGCCAACATCATCCAGTTTAACTCTGGACCGCCTGGAGTTACGAACTGGAGTGAAATCATGCTGAAAAGTGGCTTCAGCAGTATCGGGAGAAAATCACTGCTTGGTAGGAACGACGCGAACCTCAATCAGCAGACAAAATTGCTCTGTTTCTCATCCTCTTAGTACCATATCGAATAACAGACGCTTAGGTTGGTGATCTTTCCGCACCCCCAAAATTGACAGTCCTCTTCCAACTGAATTCGTGAAATTGTGCCACAAGGCGTCCCCGAGTCTGTCCTTGCGGATCAGAAATCAAGCAGAAAACTGCGACTTGTCGCCGAAAGCTACTGTGCTATGCTGCCCTTCATCCCAGTAAACGTGCCTCATCCAAATCGACCCCTTTTATCCCAGTCGACAGACCTCCATGACCTCCACTTCAGCCTATTCTTCAACCGGTATCTGCAGGACCCAGTCTTTAGGAAATGCAGAGCAGCCAGTAAGTCAAACTTGAGTGTGACGAACATAAAGGCTGGATTTAGCTCGGTGGCATATCTACTGGCTCGGGGCGCAGTGGAGCAGAGTTGTTTTCGGCGATGAGTCATGGTTCTGCTTGGTTTCTGATTGGCAAGGACAGGCTCGGAGACGCCTTGTGGAATGATTTCACGAATTCAGTTGGACTGTCAATATTGGGGATGAAGGTGTCACTGTGTGGAGAATGATCACCAACAAAAGCGACTGCTATTCGATCTAGTACTAAGCGGATGTAAAAACAGAGCAATTTTTTTCTACTGATCGAGGATCACGTCATTCTCACCATGCAGCGAATCTTCCCGATGTTGCTGAAGCCACTTTTCAGCAGGATTTTATTTCCAACTACCATAGCTAGCTACCATCTAAGGACGAATTACTGGCGAGGAAGTGAAATTTAGCCGGCAGAAGCTTTTTTTCGACGAGTAGCGTATATACGAGGGCTGTTCTGAAAGTTTTTAGTTAAAGAAAAGAGGCCAATAATTTCTTTGAATTCTATTTATTGTTTTCCAAAGTAGTCTCCCCCAACACTAATTCACTTATTCATTCTTTGAAACCATTTGTCAAAACAAGTTGAAAAATGCTTCTTTTGGCAGGTCCTCAAACAGGCTCGTGAAATCTGCGACGACTGCATCTGCACGCAAAAATGTCCTTTCCCGCATCTTGTTTTTTATTGTAGGAAATAAAAAAGTCGCAAGGGGCCACAGGTCCGGACTGTAAGATGGATGGCTCAAAAAGTTGGACACCAGATTGGTGTAAAAAGTCCAACGTCCGAGCGGCAATGTGCACCGGTGCGTTGTCGCGCGGTGCGTTGTCATGGTGAAGCAGAATTCCTCGCAAGCCGCAAGTGATAAATTCCAATCGCGTCAGTCACTTTTATAGACCGATGATAAGACTTCGACTATCTTCGGAAACGTTCAGGAATGGATTGTTCTTTCGCCTGATAATACGAATTTTTCAATTGTACCGTTATATATGACGTAACTAAGAACTTTCAGAACAGCCCTCGTATGCATGCCTACATGCGGAAGAAGAGGCTGCAACGCTGGAGTTTCCTCCCTTTGCATTTAAGTTACGAGAGCCAGATTTGATTTGCCTTTAACGTTCATGTTTGAAAAAACTCAGTCCAGCAGTACAAGTGATCACCATGAGAGAACGTCGTTAGTTGGTTTATTTTTTTCCCAAACGTACATCCAAACGTACATACGAATCCGTACAGCCTTTTGAAGTCGTGGCCGTTGCATCTGTTCATAGCTAAGCCGTTTTGATGCCGTTTCCAACTACAAAATTCTTGTTCTCTTGGTCGGTGTAAAAAGGCACCAAACGGCTATTTATTTATTTAAAACCGAGTTTTGTGTCCTAGTAAATATTTTTGAGGACGCTAAATTGATTGGCGCCAAGTGATATTTTGCTTTTAAAGTGGTTCTATTCGCACCAAATGCATCCAGAAAACTAGAAACAGAAGCATGTTTTTGCATCTTCAGAACATTTCACTTTCGCGTATTTGGCACGTTCTTACGTTGATTACAGAACTAAGATTCATTTTCTAACAATTGATGAGCAAGGAATGAAATGACAGACTTCGATCCAATTGGCGACGAAGTTCTTGAAACTGGTCCTCCCAGGCCTGGCGTTCCTCCATGACGGCTTGTGTCAACTCCAAGCTCACAGGTTTCACGCGAAATACCTCGTCCAGGAATCCCTGGTAACCCTCAACTGAGATGTTCCAGTAGGTCTCCGCCAGGGGATGTGCCTTGCCCGGACCCATATAGAGGACGGAGTTGTTGACTTGGAAGTGCTTGACGAAGGGGATCCCCGCCTCTTTCACCGTGTCCATCGCGGGACCCCGTTCGCAGTCGGAGAATGTGAGCAGCAAGTAGAGGTTGTTGCGGACGTCCTTGCCGAACAACTCCTGGATGCAACCGAAGACGTAGTTCTCGGCCGGACTGAGACGGGCCATCGGAGCAGGGACGACCACGGCCGCAGCGTGAAGTTCGCGGATTCCGAATTCCTTGAAGAATATTCGCACCTGGAAAGAAACAAAATTACATTTTCGCTTCAGTCTCTGCCAAGACAATATTGAATCATATGTTGTGGTATAAATGGTCAGTGGTGGGCTTTTTTTGGAATGCTGGATTGATCGACTTGTGATACACAGAAAAAAAAGGGAAATGAAAAAAAAGCTATGAAAATTATTTGATGTTGACCTCAATCTTCACAATGGACAAAATCATAGCGAGACCGCGTCCCACATTCGCACTCAGTTGTTCTCATGAGATTATTTTTTTTGCAATGTTCATGTATCATGAAATTCTTTACCACGTCAGGTTTCAACCCTTTTGATAGCGTTACGGTATTACGTTACCTTTTGGCGACCTTATCAGCTTGCAAAGCCATCGCCGTTGTTTGCAGACTTCAGATGACTGGATGAGATGCCAGATTGATGCAAAGATCAAATAATCATCTCAGGTCATCCATGATGAGAGTCCTTGGAACCTTTCGGTTGCATGATTTGCTGGGAAGTCTCAAGAAGAAAGGATAGAACTAGAACGATTTGCATCGATCGTTTTGTTGCCGACCTGTTTGGGGATGAACTCGTCGACGCCGAGGCCACCGGTGTCGCCGAACCCGGGAGTATCGACCACGGTGAGGACCCGATCAGGCCGATCGGGGTCGGTCAGAGTGTAACCGGTGACCCATGTCGTCTGGCTCTTCGTTACCTCATCCTCTTTCGCTGATTCCCGATTCATGTTCACCTTAAACCTGTGATTCGTCTCCCAATTTACTCCAGACATGTGATTCACCAGCCCTTGCACCAAAGTGCTCTTCCCTATCGAAATTCGGAAAGCCATCAATCAAGCAAAGAAGTAGAGCTTATGATTTATTTGTAACTTTTTTTTTTATTCCGAGACATACCGTAGACATACTCTTTCATTTGACGCATGGGGATTGAGCTATTTAAATGAGTTCAAGTTATCATGTTTGAAATTATAACTCCGGGAGTTATAAATATGTTTACTCCTTCAGCTCTTTTTATATCTTTTTACGGAATCAGATTTTACTATATGCCTTATTATTTATACTCTAGTTCACCTATCCAGAAAATACCAACCAGGTGATAAAGATCACACGGACCACCTTGAAATTTCGGCTTTTCTAAATCAGTAGGAAATAGCTTGTTTGAAAATGAAAGCTTTTGCTCATGCTAGTACTTCAGAAGTATCAGACAAGGGCGACATAGGTACTCTTTCGCATGAATGAGGACTCTTCTGCAATGCAAAAGTTTTATTTATAATGAGGAAGCACCCAAGAAGACCGAGGAAACGATGTATTCCTGAATAAGGAAATTTTGAAGGAGTGAGATGGATCGGAGCAACTTGGGATGGAATGAAATGGCGTTTTTCAGTGATGGCCAACATTTTTTTTGCAGCATCTATAGGTCTCATTTCCTTGACTCAACTAAGGAATACATAAACTTTTCCTTGACATGAATAACATATCAATATATGTTATTACTTCAGTTATTATTTATCAATAAAAAAGGCTATATCTGAAGAACATGTGCCAATCGTTATCCGAGTGTAACTACGGGTGGTCTCTTTGAAAAATGTAGCACGTTATGGCATGTCATGAAGACCACCCGAAGTACAACAAAATGTTGCATGGATACGAGCACATAATCTACATCTGTGATTTTGTAGTAAATACAAATTAGCCATTTAAGTACCTGATATTGAAATGAATCTCCATTAAATTTATATTGAATCTAAAGTACCTCGCAAGAAAGATTTTCAAACTAAAATCATTATCCAGCAATACCAATAGCAATATCATTTATAGAAATTACATTATTCATTAGTGCAATGCATAATGCGAAATTTCTGATCACGAAATGACCATAGTAAAAGAAAGTTTTAAAACAGAGTGAAGCAATAATTTTCGCCACCACTGTAGCTGGGGAGACCTCCTTCCAGCAGTGAACAGATAACAGATGATGATGATCACGAAATGTTTGAAACTTTCTTTTGATGCTAGTGGAAATGAAGTTATTCAATTCACTTGACAACATTATTTTTTTCTTTTCCAATGACAGTTTCGAGCACATGACGTATTAAAGAAATACGCTTCTATGCATTACCAAATCTAAGGCTTTCGCAAAAGAGAACAATACTGGGAAGACATACCTGATCCGGTGGCACCGACCAGGAGGACTACTTTCCCGACGTCTCCACCTCCGTATCCATTGAGACGGTATCGGGCAATGCGATGGTCCTCGTGCCGACCCACCTTCTCCATTCCCATGGGGCGCAGTTGAGGGTCGGCCTCGATCGGCCCATAACACTGTACCGGTCCATCCCGGTCACTCCCTCCCTCGCTCTCATTCCTGACCGTTGCCGCCATGATTCACACTCTGGCTCATGAGCGTGGAAAAAATATAGTCTTCCACGGTACCGCGCTGTGGGTTGCTCATGTCCCTTATCGGTCTTGCCACTCTTATCTCCACCAAATACTACACTATTCTCATAAACGCCATCAGCTGTTTTTAGAATCACCCTCGAGTAGCAACCATAAGAATTAGTGGAGTGGGAGTTCCCTTATCTTGGAAAATATTTGAAATGTTATGGGTAGTGTGGTACTGGCATGTTTATACCTGGATAGTTAATGCACGAACTGAGGAAAAAATATTTTTAAATAATGCAGGATGGGGCAAAAGTAAATACACAGTAATCATTTTAGTTTATTTTTGTATTTACAGGTAGAGGATAATGGCAGGGAACCTGACTTTTGAGCAACGAAAGTGACTGTTACAGAAGTACTGGAAAAGTAATAAATAAGAAGTAATAGTAATAAACAGCTGTATTACCTACGTTTTATTTAGCGGTGTTACCTACTTTTTTTCCACTCTGTATATACTCGTATATGGGGTGTAACAAAAATCAGGAATCATAGGGAAATACAGTGAGGGACAAAACTCTGTCAATGCTTTACGCAGTTCCAGTTGATGACACATAACTCGAGTATGACATGTTCAATTTAACCTAAATTTCAGTCAATCATACTTCTACTTCCTGGCTTTCGATTGATGCTAGTTGCGTGTCAGCTGGCCTCCTATTGGTTGAGCTGCAGCTGTTCAAAGTCAACCATGTCATTGACACAGTTTTGTCCCTCACACACGGACATGCAGAAATTCGAATTCATTAATGATCTGTGCATTCGCCTTCAGCCTTCAAAACTACAAAGAGAGAAATGACACGATATACAGTAGTGTGTCATTTGACGCACGTATATGTGTCATGAGAGAATTCTTCATATCGGTTGTGATAAAATGTGTCAGAAGCGTTGACACATTTCAACGCGTCTACAGATGCAGTAAGATGTGTCACTGCCGTCACAAACACTGAACCATAGAGGACTGGAAACGTATAATTTGGTCAAACTAGACCAAAATCAACCTTATGAAGTCAGATGGGCGTGATTAGATATGGAAACAGCGTGGCAAAGCCTTAACAACGCGGCATGTCAGAGAGGCATTGCAAGTATGGTGGAGGCAGCCTGATGTTTTGGGCTGCATGACAGCCAAGGGTGTCGGATATGGATGTCAAACACAAGGAAGGATAGATGCCAAGGTGTATACAAGCATCATCGAGGAAGAATTGCTCTCGACAATTGAGATAGACCGGCTCGAAATGAGATAGATGGTGTTTCAGTCGGACAATGATCCGAGCCACAACTCACCACCTGGTGGCTCACCAATGTTTCCATGACCACAGAATCGAGGTACTAGAACGGTCAGCAGTCACCAGACCTAAACCCAAGGGAACATTTGCGGGCAAGACTTGAAGCGAAGAGTAGAAAATACGAAAATGAACCAATCAGCATTCACAAGTTGTGGCGGCAGGTCACGACCGAGTGGGACGCCATTCCCGTCCAAATATGCTTGGACCTGATCGAAAGCATCTAGAAGGGTATTGGTAGTGTTGAAGGCCGAAGGCAAATACACAGAATATTAATAAATTCAAATTTCTGGATGTCCGAGTGCGAGGGACAAAACTGTGTCAATTACATGGGTGACTTTGAACAGCCGCAGCTCAGCCAAAGGGAGGCCAGTTGACACAAGACTAGCACCAATCGAAAGCCAGGAAGTAGGAGCATGATTGACAGAAATATAATTTAAATTGAACACGTCATACTCGAGTTATGAGTCATCAACTGGAACTGTGTCAAACATTGACACGGTTTTGTCCCTCACTGGAAAGGATCATGGCGATCCTTTCCAGACAAAATTGTCTGAAAAGAACAAGCTAATCTGAGTTGATTCTGAAACTCTTTAGCTCCCTCAATCTCAAAGTCTGGTCCAAGTGACCTAGAGTGATACTGAGTGACCCATGGTAACCCAAAAGTGGCCCAATCGATCCAATTTTGGTCTAAATATCCGAAAGTGATAGTTTCACAAATTTTGAAACAATGACCAAATTTGACTCAGAGTGGCACAGAGCAACCCATGGTGACCCATTGCAACCGATGGTGACCCATTTCGACCCATAATGGCCCATTTCGACCCATGGTGATTAACCCCGAATCTCACTTTTTCATAGTAGCTAGAGTTGACCAAAAGAGATCCAAGGTGACCCATGGAGACCCAAAGTGACCCAATTTGTCTGATCCACTCAAGTTGGGAATAATTATTCTATGGTGATACAAGTATGCTAAAATCAAAATGGAGTGACCCAATATCATTCACAGTAGCAGTTGAGGGCGCTCACTTAGAACACCTGTTATGAGCAGACCCAGACGAGGAGAGCAAAATCAGATTAATAATAAATTAGGTGTTAGTGCTCAGCTAGTCATTGATGTCTTAAAGTAAAAGGTGCAACTGAGAGAGATCTGCTTTTTTCATGAATTCTGGATGAATTAGAAAACATGGAGAGTAGTTGAGTCAATTCAGATCAATCTCAGCTTATTTAAGCAAACTTGGACACTCTAGAGTTGGGTCACTTTGGGTCACGACAGATCACCTCTTGTATCTCTTTTGGTCAACTCCAGCTACTATGAAAATGAGAGATTCAGGATAAATCACCATGGGTCGAAGTGGGCCACCACGGGTCGACATGGGTCACAATAGGCTGAAATGGGTCACCATGGGTCGCTCTGTACCACTCTCGGTCAAATTTGGTCATTGCCTCCATTTTTGTAAAACTGTGTCAACTTCGGATAAGTACACCCAAATTTGGTCGATTAGGCCACTTTTTGGTTACCATGGGTCACTCAGTATTACTCTGGGCTATTTCGATCAGACTTTGAGATTAAGGGAACTAAAGAGTCTCAGAATCAGTTCAGATTAGCTTATTTTCAGACAATCTTGTCTGGAAAGGATCCCCATGTTATTTCCCCATGATTCCTGACTTTTTTTTTACACCCTGTATATTTAGGCTTTTAGACGTCCGGAACCCTAATCAATCCGCAGTTCTCAAACTGTCCGTCTGAATGACAGAGGCTCATGCTCTTTGTCTCTATGTGAACTATGCATTGTCGGTAAGAAACATGGTTAACCCTTTCACGCATAGAGTCCATTGGATGCTACTGATATTTAATACCTGTTGTGGGAAATAACTAGTGTAAAGAAGAAAATGTGATGCGTTACTCCCACCATGGAAGGAAAAGACTGGCAGTTCATAAAAAAATTCAATAATAATTGTTCGGGTGATTTGAAGGTGGTAAGGAATTATTTTTCAGTTATGAAATGTTAAATAAAGAGATTTTTCAAATAGTCGCATATTTCCAACAAATTATTGCGAATGTAAAGGTGAATATGTTTATAGTAACGTCCACCCCAGTGGACACCATGCATTTGAGACTTCTAAGGTTCTGTAATATGCAATTTCCAAGCCCTCTATATTCGTTACTTAGGAAAACAATTGAAGCTCTCGACGATTTTCCTCACGACTCTGAATAGGGAGAGAGTTGACGCCTTCGGCTAAGAATGATGTCCTCAGAGTCAGACCAGAGTGATG
>CAJPEV010000517.1:2451-93299 GCA_905338385.1 Darwinula stevensoni
TGTCACGTGAATAACTGAAGGTAGGGAGGTTGGATGGACGAGAGAGGACGAAAGAAAGCCAGGGGACGGCCGGGAATTGAACCCGGGCCTCCTGATTGCCGGTCAGGTGTGCTACCATTACACCACCGAACCCAGGACATTCAGTCGTGCCTCTCAACACTGCCTTCATCACAAATAGGCCCATTTTAGATCGTGACGAGATCAGGCGCCGGCTTCGGCACATCGTCCGCCGCCCAACCGAGGACCGACTCGAACGAATCACGCGACGTCGAATCGAAGCTCACGTGACCATCAAGCGATTAGTCGTTCCCGATCGGTGGATCGACGCGTTCGCGATCCCGTTCCTGGGAGAACGGCTGGAAGAGCTCCTCCACGTCTCGGACGCCTTCCTCACGCGTCTGAAAACTGCCGGAGGCGTCATCTATGACGTCACCTTGCCATCTTCTCGAGAACGGATGATCGAAGCTCTCTGATGATGTGCCGACGGGCCGAGCTTGACTGCCGTTAGTGATGACATGCCGACATGGCAAAGGCCATTCTGCGGCAAACCGTATCGACAGTCTGGGTAGTCGAGTGAGGAAATTTGGCTTAGTAGTCCAGTACTCAAAACAGGTCAAAAGGGATTCGCATCAAAGTATTCATTGGTTAAGCCAAAAAGCATCGATAGTTGCTATCTGCTTGCTTTTGCAATTCCGAAAGATAGACGAAACAAAAAATTATGCGACGAAATTCGGCACAGACGTAAATCTACGGGTTAAGACAGGATGTGAGGCTCTTAGGTATTTCAGCGGGAGCAGATGAAATCGCATCTGTCCCACTTATCTCCTGCTGATAAGGGGAGGGAGAGGGGTGGATCCAACAGCAGACACCAACGAATTAGACTCCTTAACCCCAGACAATCCAGTTCTCCCCGTTCAATTTCCATTTTCGATTGATATACAAAGTTCCGCTCCGTACTTTCGAAGCGACAGGGAAGTGGAAGGGGTTCAAGTGTTGTGTCGTGGCATTCCATGAAACTATTATTTTATATTGTTAGCATGACATTTCTGCAACGTCATCACCTCGTGGCTGTAGGAATTGTCTCATGCGGTGCTCTCTCGAAGCCCAAAAGTGATGGCCGAGAGAAGGAACCAACGTTCCGGTGCAAAAATCGAGCCTGCAGGAAAAAAGAAAGGTCGAGGAGATGTACATTCTTTGCGCAAAGAGAAGCAAGAATCCAACAAATCCTTGAGGTTATGGTAGCTTGGATACTAAAGTATCCAACTTCGATCATATACAGAGGTTGGTCTGTACCGAAAGACATCCCAGAAGTCCTTCGTCAACTGAGGAAACTGCCGTCCAGGTTGATGGTCCTGGCATCGTAGTGGAAGTGAAGTCCTGCCTGCTTCGGTCGACGTAAGTAAGTAAGTGGCAGAATTCGTCCTACTCGATGGGTTGAGCACCGAGAGGAACAGCAAGCACTCCTTCCGCACGCGAGTTTCGAAAAGAAATCAATGATGAAAATCAAAGAAATCAGAAAATGCATAAGCTTTGACTACAGTGTTGCAGCATGATATCGAACTCGGTCCCACAATCGTGACCGATAGTTGGCGAGGTTATCGAAGACCGGCTCAAATAAGTTACAATCGCAGTCGAGTAAATCATAGCTTGAATTTCGTGAATCCCCATGATCCACTCGTCCACACCCAGAACATTGAAGCTTTCTGGTCCAAGGTTAAAGGAGTACGAGGAGGCGCGTCAGCCGAATGAGTGTGTCCAGGTACTCACAGCCAGTACTCAGCCTACCTGGCCGAGTAAGTGTGGCACTCGAGGAACGGACCCGAATACGACCCAGCAGCACTTTGGAGGGAACGCGTTCACGCTCTCCATTACTTTTATCCCGTATGAAGAATGGCATTGACGAAATCCACCGCTGACCACTTCCCTCGTTTCATGAGGCATATGTGGTTTCCGCTTCTCCTGCTTCTTAGTGAGGATGAGCGAATATTAATGGTTCTCTGATAAGTAGGGAAAAGTTGATTATGACATCTCAGAGGGGGGAACCTGGATTGCCGGAGAATAGAATTATGTTCCTATCCCCCCCTCCTCCCCTCATTTGCTCTGGAGAAGTCCCTCCCATCACCCTCGTGTTAAGAAAGAAGGATTAAGGAGGTTCTTTTGTCCCCGCTCAATTACCCACGAGCAGCATGTGGATAAATAAGAGTTCCGCTTGAAAACGTTGAACCAAATAGTGACAGCAACGCTAAAGCAAAAGGGAAAGGCTACACCCTCTGAGGTGAAAGAGCGAGAGTGGCATGAGTAACCGACGGGAACGTTCATTCTTTCCTCGAGTGCTTTAAGTTTCCAACGGGATATCCCGTTGGGAAGGCCACTCCCCGAGCAATGTATGTGCAGAATGATCACATTTCACTCTCGATGCCTTCAGTTACAGAGCGCTCTCATTCTGCTTCTGGAGTGATAACAACGGTAGGTTCTAATCGGCGAAATGAGCTCTCGAGGGGAGGAACTGAAGGCCAATATTCCTTCTGCTCCGTGATGGGGATGTACGCACCTGGGGATCGACGATGCCAACTCGACGAAACACTCCAGAAACCACTTGCTTCTCGTCATCTTGAGGTAGCGAAATAACGTTCACGACGCACGAATGCGTTGTGAAGATTTGCTTCGCAGCAGGAGCTACTTGAATGGAAGCGCTCTAGTACCGCCAACATTGCTCGGTGACCCGCACCCGCCGTCAGTTTTTCATTCGAGCCTCGTTCACCATTAAAGTCTGCTGACGATGGAATGCAATTCGCACTTCTCATCCGGATCCATCGAGGGACTTACTTGGGTCATGTCTTGGTCGTTGCTGAATAACAAGACTGGACCATGTACAGTCTCTGAATTTTAACTTGTAGCTAAAAACGAAGTCTTCTCGGAAACAGACTCCAGATGGCATGATCCCTGGGTTGTGTTGTACAGCCAAGGGGACCTAATTAACTGGCGAAGGGCTTTTGGGCCGATCGATCGTGGCCCATGCTCTTCGGTCGTGGATTAGACCTCCGATGGGGAAATTTCTTTTCAAAAAAGGAAGGACCCTCGAGAAATTGCATGTGGTAGTGCCAGGAGATTCACGACGCGGCTGCCGATTATCTTTTCAATGGCTTTCCAACCTGTCCGATTTTACATCGGTTACAGATGCAATTTTCATAAATCTTTCATTTCGTGAGAGTCAGTGTGGAAAGATGCGGGAACTTATTGTATCTCCTCGACGGTGTCGATGCCCAGCCCCGGCACTCTGAGGAAACGTGGTGTGTGGACTCGGGAATCTTGCACGCATCACGGTTCCGTGAAGGAATCGGCCGAAATCCATGTGGATGAGAGATGAGTTTTCCATCGACGAAAAAAAGGAAAATTTTCTTAATTTCCTGGTTCGCTATAGCAGATAGTGCACATCCGGACCGAAAATGTCTCCTTCAAACGGTGATTCCTATGTTGATGAAGTCCTATCTGTACTCTATCTGAACCGACAGCTTCTGTCGGTGAGCTGCATGCAATTCACATCTATGAGGCATCAACATTGGCACGATTTTTTTGAGAAATTTTGGGGCTCAGAGACAAAATTTGGGGGAGAGGGGCTCAGAGGTAGTATTCCTTATTCTTCTGCCAAATATTTGGGGGGGCTCGAGCCCCTATGAATCGCCGCCTATGGACATCAATGTCTTCATAACTCTGGAGCCTACGATGCAAATATATTCATCTAGGGCATGAATAAATTTTAAAAATAATGCTGCTGGAGATATTTGCATGAGTCATGAGGTTCAAGCTTCATTGCTAACGTATGAAATTGGAATAAGAGGCGGTGAGTCCCATCAGACATAAGTATATGTGGAAGGGTAGGCAGTAGGTGCCAAGCCCATGGGGTAAATGTATGCCTACCAAGGTGCAATTTACCTCTTCTAATCAAGACATGTGCCGAATTTGAAATCTGCAAATGATTTGGCCAAGCTTCAACTTTCCTCGTCTTTCTCATTTGATGCGTCATTTGCCGTGTAGCCTTGGGTTGGCATATTCTCTTATGCAATTCACATCGAAAATATGATTTTATTTTAATAATATTAACTAATAGATGTAATGAACATATACAAAAAGTCATGAAAAGCCGTCCACCCTTATGAAATTATGAGACATTCGTCTGTGACTGCAAGTTTCTGAGACTCATCCTCGGTCCTGAAATGAAACTGCATGATGGCAATATCTCATAAGAATTTCAAGCTTGAGTGCTACCATAATAAAACCATGCAATTCATTGCTTATGATTGCTTGTTTGAAAACAATACCCCAGAAAATTTGAAAAGCATGTAGTGGTATGGCTGTGAGGACCAAAAATGCATGCATAGCTAGTTTCTATAACAAAAATCGTGAGTTGTTTAAATTCTCTCTCAAGCTTTATTTTATATTTTATTAATATTATTATTATTTTTTTTTTAAAGCAGAGGCTTATTCTTTGCGGGCATTTCATCGTCGTTCGGACCCAGTGGCGTAGCGAGTGGGGGGGGCTTCAGCCCCCCTACTCTGTTGTAGATGCATCTGCCCCCCCCCCCTCCCGAGGAGAGATAAGGGAAATTCTAGCCCCCCTACGTTCCCCTTAGCCTCCCAATTGACGAAATCCTGGATACGCCACTGATCAGACTCTAATCACACCCTACAACAACGAGATGGCCACTAATGTCATATTTTAGGCTGTGAGTGATGGCCATTTAAGAAATTAGTCGCTTGTTCAAGAATATTTTAATCAAAAGCTGGATTTTCTGACCAATAATACACTTTTAAGGTACCAAAACACAACATCGTGTGTCTATGAGTTGATCACTAATAAGTATTGGAGGGCTATGAAACAACAGCTTCTTATGAGAAAATTTTCACCTCTAGTGCCCACTAATCAAACACTCGAAGGAAAATGAGAAAATTCGATCTTTTTTGGTACCTGGAATGTTTACAAACAACTTTATGGGGCGCCGCCATGGAGAAAACTTAGAAACCGAGAAAGGGAGGGTCACGATTCAGTAAATAACCAATAGATGTCAGACATGGTTTGGTTGAAATCTGGGTTACTCCATTCTGTCCCACCATCCACTACACCTGCACCAATCCACCACGGCTCCGAGACTATTTGCTGGTACTCATGGAAGGTCACTTCCTGGAGGCGGAGATTTTTCGATCTGTCTTTCGTGACACCTGGCGAAGCGAAGTGAAACCGAGAAGTTCGTTTCCGTCCGCAAGGTGTCAGAAATGCCTCGGGACGTTGCAGGGTCCCATTTTCCGAAAAGATGCTATGCAGATGAATAACCTCACAATAGAGTATGAAATTGAATAATGAGATTAACTGGACACTTTCTAGCTACGTCTGCCTTCGATGACCGAAGGAACGAGAGTAAAAACAGAAAGGAGAATTCACGGAAGTCAGTGATGACGCGAAAAAGCAATATGGTGGGAAGCATGCGCAGCACGTGGCCACACATTGAGCAGCGTGATGGAGTCACTGTGATATTTTGTACATAGTTATCCCAAGTTCCGGCCTTTTTCTCTCTCCGTTATGTCATTGTTCAACGCCTCCACGAAGTTCAGTGATAACTACGAGTTAAAGGAGGAGCTGGGCAAGTGAGTATCGTTCTTCTTATCGTCTTTCTATGCTTTTCTCTTTTGGCTTACCTTCAGCGCTAACGTGAGGCCTATGAAAGTCAAGGCCTAACGTTCTGCCGGTCAGGTTCACAGTAGTCGATGTTTGTACTTGACCATGTTAGGGTAATAGTCTGTTCTGGAGAAGTAACAAACCATCAAGTTTCAATTAAGTTCTGTTTTAACTCGGCACGAAAGTTGGCACTCCAATATGCTTAAGACCATCCTATCTACAGGTGATGTATAGAAACTTCTCAAGAAACTCAATGCCAGTAAATTTCCTGATCCTGATGACATTTTTTAAAACTGCATATGCAATTAACATTTTTGAGAACTGCACATGCAATTGTGCCCTTTAAAATTCATTATAAGTATGGGAATATGTATTTAAGTTTAACTGAATGCCTCCCACATTCTTTAGAAGATTCTTTTTGCTAACGGTTTCACTGACGCCCCTTATGAAATGTGATCCCAGCTCTCATATAATAACAGTATGAAGTAAACATGAATTCAAACATCTGGCATAGCATCAAATGCCATAATGATGATCCTATTAGCATAAAATACCTAGAAGAGGCATTTATAGAAATTTATTACCCTAGTAAAATTTATGTTGCATCTCTTCTGGGGTATAATTGCTAGTTTGAGGCAATTTCATGTAGGTATGAGTAAGAAGCTGATTGTGAAAAAATGCTATCTCTACATATTTGTTTGACCTCCTTTAGAGCACCTTTTACATCATGTTATGCTCCCCTTTTGGATTTGGATTTACTGCCTAAAACCAGCACTTACTGAATTTCAATTTGAATGGTCTTTTTATGAATTAGGAATCTTGATGAACATAACTCCCTGTAGATTATTAAATATTCCAAGATAAATTTACACCAGGCTTATGCCATATTAAGATATGGTCCATCTGATTGAATTGTCAAAAATGTATCTCTTCCCATATTTTTAGGGGTGCTTTTTCAGTTGTCAAGCGATGTGTTCAACGGGCAACTGGGTTAGAGTTTGCTGCGAAAATCATTAACACGAAGAAACTCTCTGCCCGGGGTGAGTCTTATAATCCTTTCTCACCATTTTTGCATGGAAAGTGTGAGTGAACCATGCTAAAGGGAATGAATAATAACTAAAACTTAATTTCTCTCCACTCATGACATCATTGTTCTTTGGAACAGTAGCTGGACTATGTAAAGTCATGATTTGATTTGAATTATATGAAATAAATCACAACTTTCATTTATGGTTTGGGTTCATTGATGGGACTTTTAATGTGTTGACTTGATATGTGACTTAGATGGTAGGATTTTCCCACTTATGTTATCTTCCAACTTACTTGTGCAACACTGTGAACTTGATCATGAATTCAATATTTTAATTAATCTTTCAGGTCTAATAAATAATGGCAGGCATATATGTTTCCGTGGATTTATAGTTCCCCTGTACGATTCTAGATTTCCAGAAATTGGAGAGAGAAGCCAGGATATGTAGGAAGCTCCAGCACCCAAATATAGGTGAGTGTATGGTTTTATACTGGGTTTGCCATGAAAGATATGAGTTATTTTGACATGTTGCCATCCTTCAGGTTTGTTAATTGTTATGCATGGAACTAAACCACTTAGGTTTATTGTGTGACCAGTGTCTCATTCTTGCCTTTTGGTATGAACAAGGTGTTTCAGAAGGTTGTTGTATATTTCATTATTACTACCAAAACTTGAAAGCATAGGTTTACAAATTAATTTTGACTTAGTATTTTATGTGTTTAGGTTTTCCTATTTTCAAACTGTCTTAAATGTGATCAATTTGACTAGTGCAGCCTTTTCAGAAGTAGAGCAAATATCAGGGACAGTACCTATGTTGATAATAGCCTCGAGGTGGATAGTAGCCTAGACAAAGAGCTTGAGAACAGACTTGAGAGTTAGTGCCCAAAAATGAGAGGCTAGAGTTAGAAATTAAGACCTCTCCTTGGGGTGAAATTTACAACATTGCTTCCTTTTTTTATACCTGCATGGAATAACTAAAATAATTTTGATGCAGAACAACGTATCATTTATTTAGTTACTTAGTTAACCCTTTCTACTAGGTAACTGCGTATCAACTAGGTAGTTTCTTTATGAAACCACAATATCATGTTTTTAAATCTAATTTCTTGGTGGTCTCTACATGAAGAAATGCAGTATAAGCAATAGTAGAGGAGTAAAAAAAAAGGAAGAATTTGATCTCCATTTAGTATAAGGTTGAGTAATAGAGCTGGCCGTATGTGTATTTTGGATCGTAGAGGTTCCATCATATTGGTTTCTGTATGAAACCATCTCATAACTTGTGTTTTAATGTAAATAATATTTTTTCCCTGAAGTGTTTAATATTTTAATGTGTAGCTTTTTCCAGGAAGTTGAATTGCAATTAGATCTTTGTGTCTGAAAGGGTTAATCTGTATCTTCCCACCTTTTTCTGCCCTGTTCTTTCATGCTCAATTTCTACATTTCATTTTGAAATTATTTTTCTTCATAATACTCATACTATGAAGTGTCTGAAGCATTTTTAATGCTTGTCCCCCTGCCCATTATTGATATGGAAATGAAGCTGAAAAGCTTATACATAATCTCATGGGCATTCCATGATGAAAGCTTACTCAGGACAGACTGAAATCAATTTTGAAGGAGGAATTCATTCCAGTATTCATTCATTAATCTTGATTTCCATAATGGCTGCATGTTATTATGATAATGCTCTTGATATAAGGCTGTCTACTACTCACAGGGATGTGTAATTGCCTGGGGAATCAATCGATTGGCAGTTGCCTCCTTTGGTTCATTACCATTGATTTCCACTTTCAAGAGCTTTTCATACTTGCTGGAGAAAATATAAAGCATTTGGAATGAAAGGAAAGTTTTATTTCCTCCAAGTAACAGACAACACATTTATAATGAAGTTGGCTTAATCAGTTGCAATATGCAAGAGAAAATCATTAAAGTCAGACAGACTTTTTTTATTGATTGTCTACGTTTGGGGCTTGATGGGACAAAAACCTCAAATAACATACATAATTCAAGATTATGAGGCCAATTACATGGCCCTGTATGGAATTGATAACATTTCTCTAATAGCAAAAATATGTGAAATTTTTTTCAGTTACCCATTGCAGTATATTTTAGATTGAGAGAAAGTATACTCTTCTTGGTCATTTGTACTTGAATGAATAGCTGTGTTAATCAGCTTCCTGAGATGAGGAAATTTTCATTTCCCATTGGTATGCATCAAAATCATACCTCATATGTGAATCTCTTATTGATGCACGAGCACATTTCATTCTTTGATGTAGGTATGAACTGAGGGGCTATTCCAAAAGAAGCAGTAAAAAAGCCAAATCAGCCACACAAAAAAGGAGTAGATTATGGAGCTATTGGAGCAAAATACAGTGTACTTTAACATTAGGGTTTTTTTTGGGGATTGAGGTGCACTCCATTGAGGTTATACAGGGTGGGCCACTTAAAAGTAGCCCGCCTCTGGTCCGAGCGTGGCGGAGGTGGTCGCCCCTTGCACACTGTTCATACTGTCGCAGTATTATAGGAGGCGGGCTACTTTTAAGTGGCCCACCCTGTAGTTACCCCTTGCTTTGTGAATACTTCATGAATAATCCCCCCTGGAAAAATCTTAGATGCATCACTGCTTTATAACACATAGGTTGGCTCTGTCTTATGTACTATGTCTCTATCTCTAGTGACTCTATAAGAGTCACTTGAGATAGAGACATAGTAAGTGGACCTATATCACAGATCTTGTGAGCATCAAGATGAGTGTCAATTACTGTTACTCCCATCCTAGAAATGCATTTTCATTCCAAGCTTTCTCCACTTGGTATATGAGTTCTGGGAAATGAATGTTCCACATCCCCAGCATGGTGCCAATATCTTCCCTACTCCCTTTTCCTCCACTTGCTCCTTGTAAGCATCCTCGAATGAGGTCTTTGTAGATGGAGCTCTTCTGAATCTTTTGCACATTGAAAAGAATAAGAGAAGGGTCAAAATTGATTCCAGGACCTTCTCGAGCTGCTCCTATGATGGTTTCCTTGTTTACATCCAGGAGAGGTTGCGAGTTGTTCTTCACCCATTCCCCTGAAATGAGGACTCTGTATGAAGGAGTTTTTCAAGAGGGTATCTGTCAATGTGGAATCATGATTGCATTTGCAGTTAAATCCTGGAACTATTCTCACTTCAGCATGGAATAAGCTAACATGCACTGGAAAGTACTTTTATAACTGCTTGGACACTGATTCCTGACCACATTCAAGATTTTATATGATACCATGCTTCTTGGTATTCTTACTCATAGAAAAATAACTCTTGGATCATTGGCTAGGTAATGGCTTAGGAATATAATGGGTGTCACAAATATCACACAACATAGAAACTATGTATTTTTGTTTTTATCTTTTCCACCTGAAGCAGCATATTTTAGACACACTTACTTGAATCAATGAAGTACTAGGTGATGCTGATAAAGTTGTATTGGATTATTTATAAATTTTCTGTCCTTTGTTGGAGCTCAGTTTCACCATTTATCATAATTTGAATCTATTTGCTGCTGTGTGACATCTGTGACACCCTACAGGAGCATAGATGGGCACAAAAGCTCACCAATGTCAACTTCCATGAGGATGTCACTTTGAACATAGACCAGTAAAGGACTGCTTGCAATCAAAGGGAGAAGAAGTGTTGCAATTCTTCCCACAGCTTCAGTGGTAACCAATTTCTCCTCTGCCAGATCTGACACACTTTTACTCAGAGCACCTTCGAATGCCTGGATGTCCATCCATTGATGATTAAATTCACATGTAGATGTTATTTTAACTTTTTCAATGATGTCATCGATCATGCCCTTGCTTCCTGATCCTGAGATGAGCCAAAGCTTCAGGCTTCGTTTAGTATTCCCAGTGATACTCTCGAGTCTGTTGGCATAGCTGACATCAAAGGGAGAAATTAATATGTTGGAATTTATTTGTGAAGGCTCAACTGTAGAAGTCAAAGATGAATTAAACTTACAAGGCAAGAGTGTTTGGTGAAATATGCAAGTATGGAAAAACCATGAAGATGCCTAAAGGCTCTTCATCTCTTCCATATGAAAGTCTCACATGCTCTGCATGCAGCTTCCTCTGCCAGAAACGAAAATAATAGAACACATCAATATTAATGAAGTTAATTGGGTTACAGAAAGTGTTTATAGAGCATGATAGGCTCAGAAGCCACAATTAGTGGAGCAATCTGGTTGGATCTGTCACTGAGGATTGGAAATGATATAATTGAGCTTTAGTTTCAGTTATTTTTTTCATTTCATCACACAAATATAGATGGTGTGATGGGCTTTTCATGGCTGCAACATTGAATTCAGTTGTTGGGCATATGTTGAACCACTTCCCATCATGTTGGAAGAAGGCCAAGGAACAGAGTTTTGGGAGAAGCTTGAATTCCCAGCTATTGTACTAGTGTTTATATATGGTAATTGAAATCCTTGTTGTTATTTATGCAGTGGATTAAAAACAGGGAAAAGTAATAGAACACGTGTGAAATAATTGCAAAAAAATTAGCTACATAATAATAAAATTCCAATGGTGGAATTTGGCTTGAAATCCCTACAGATCTGGCACTGGTTTGGATTTCTTGAAGTGGAATTGGTTTACTGAGAAACTTAAGTCACAGTTTGTCAACTTGAATTCACTGAGAGAGCATCTCTCATCCTATATACATGAGGAAGACTATTCAGTTGTACTGTACATAATAAAAATGTGGTACATTGATTTAAGTGCATTCCACACGGCCAAGAATACCCAAGGTACCAACTCCTACATCGATACTTGATATGATTTCCGCGGATCTCAAAGAAACCTCGGATCAGCGTCCCTAATCTCTCAACCAACCGACCGATGACGCTCGTCACGTTTGGTTCTCGCTCCACTTAGGACCCCGGTAAAGACTGACGCCCGATTTATGGGGTGGGGCCGACGCAGAGCACTCTACTGGAACCTGTGCCACAGGTGTTCCGGATGCTGAGGTCCGGACAGTTCCTCAGTAAATTCTTCTAGACGTGTACCATATTCTCTTGAATGGCGCGGAATACGATGCATGCCTCCTAGGCATGGGCCTCCGTCCCGCATCGGCACAGCCTTTTCTTGGTCTGAGCAGATCGCCCGGATCTTCGTGCAGCCCGTGTAGATAAGCAGAATGTTTTCACTGTAGCTGGCATAGCATTTAGCCACATCTTGTGTGGGTGGGTCAAAAACTTTCGGAACACCCTGTGTATGAATGCATGCTTCAGCTTCCTCCAACTTGACGCGAGCTGATTCCGTCTTGTTCATGTATGTTTTCCTCAACTTGTTGATGCATTAGGGAGAGCGGGGGGTTTCCCCAGGAGGAAGGAGGGAGGAGCGGATGGGAAGGATCAATATGAGGCCGACCTGGATGCCTCCCCCCCCCCCCCCCTTCTCCTTTTATATCCTCCTCCTCTACCCCTGCATGACCCACTATATAGATTCCCCTCGCCCATTCTTCCTTCCGCCAAGAGCCATGCCTTTTCTTTCGGGTTTCACCTGTTGAATGGGTTCCCCATTATTCTCCCCATATCCCTCATCAACCGGCCTATCGTTTCGTGTCCATGGGCACTTAATATTTTTTTGCGCCTTCGATGTAACTCGGGGTCATGGGGATCATGCAGTATAAGAGGCAGTGTTACCCATTCTTATCTATCAGAATACGTCAGTGCTTGTCCAACAGCACTGGACGTCCGCAGGGTGGTAGGCGTGAAGTAATTATGTCTAATGGATATGTTCACACTGTTATCATTAAGCTAATTGATGCAGTCTTTCCTCCAACTCTGATGAAGATAAATTGTAACGACATTGATGCTGTAATGTGATGAATGAATGGTGACCAGTAGAGAAATCCTGATAGCTAATGTTGATACTTATTTTGGAGGTCGAATTTCTGCCATTTGTGGTGTGAATGTATAGCGTTATCAGCAATTTCAGTGGAAATCTCTAAATAGATTGGGCATTAAAAGCACATTAATTTTTCCCCGATCATGATGAAAATTTCATTTGCACAATGGTCAGTTAATATAATGAAAGGCCCCTTTATACAAATAAAGTAATTGGAATAACTACCCAAACCTAATAAAAGCAGTAAATAGCCCTGGGAATAACCCCTGGGTGTACGTTAAATAACTTCATATGATTGAGAGTGATGGATCCTGAAAGAACTTGATGCACAATTGAGAGCCATGAACGCTTACAGTAAGAAAAGTGATGCGGCTGAAAGCCCAAAACCGCTAGAGAACTTTATACAACTGAAACCGATTAGCTCTTTACGAATTAAATTGTATAGCCTAAAAGCCATGAATCCTTTGACATATATCTAGAAGAGATACTTCCGAGAGTCCTGAACCCCTTAATTAATTAATGTAAGATGACGTCATGAACCCTTACGTGGATGACAGGAGGTTTTTGGATGCGTGGGATGTGAGAGAACACGAGGAAGGAGATGAAGAAGAAGGAGAGGAAGGGACCTAGGAGGAGAACACGCGTCTTCCAGCCCATTCCTACCTTCTTCCTGTCTAGCAAAGGGATTCAGTACTAAAGGAGAACGAAAGTGATTCATGCGAGGGCGTGGGCCGTGTTTGAGCTTCTGTCATGCATCATGCTTCGCCGAACAGAATCCCACCCTCATCTCTTCGTGCTCCACCACTCGCACTACTTGCAGACTCTTCTCAGGTCTCAATGTGGAGGACTCGTATCACTTTTCATCATCGCCAGTGACATGTTTGGCTAAGATCCGAGGGAAATGATACGCTTACACCGTTATTTCTAGATGTCTACATTATCTTCAGATGGTAGAAGTATAACCAAAGGCAGCCATTCCTACTTTCTTCGGCACCAGCACCAGCAATCTCTGTGAAGTAAATACAATGTGAGATGCAAAGAGAATATGGTGATAGTTGTTGAACTGAAACTGTTTTGGGAAAACTTCTGTAATCATTGCATATCAAGGCTGTTGAGACGTTCTATCTCAGGTGTGCAATTGTGAGGGTATTGTGGATTCTCACCATCACAGAATTCAATTTAATTCTGTAAGCAGGAGGATTATATTGAGAATAGCTTCAATTAGTATCTTCTATCTCCACGTGTAATGGGGGATAGAAGCATTTGAATTTTGCCTACGATTTTGGCTGCATTAATCATAGGAAAGCCTCCAGAAAGCACTATCGGATGGTGGAAAGATAACCTCTATCGTGCATATATACAATGTGGAAGACTGTATATAATTTGGAAACTTTTGCAATTTTTACATTAATTTAAAAAAAAATTATATGAATATTAAATCAGTTTCCATGCATTGATTCCCCTTTAGCTATAATTTAACCGATGAACCACTCTAGAACAAAAGGCAAAGACGTTAGTCTCTGTGGGCTTGAGGCCATTTTCTGCCATGGGGCCAACTTTCAAAGCCCGTATCCCCGCTCCCGTTTGATTTAGAGATCATGAAAGAGAGAGAGATTTTGACTGTTCTTAATATAGTCATGCTTTCCAAGTGTTAATGGTTGGATCCTTCATCATGACGATGCAACAGTCCGCACGTTTCGTTTGTCGGGTAGTACTCGAAAGATGAGGAACGATATCATGCCATTCCCAGAGCTTGGGTCATCCGATTTGTACCTCTATTAAGAAGCGAAATAGCTCAAGAGAAGACGTTTCGAGTTGGATGAGAAACGGAACTGCCAAACGAGTATATTGAAAATGTTGGGATGGCTTCCGTCGTGTGTTTCAAAAGCGGCAAGAGATGTTGTGTGAGTGGGTTGCTGTCGAGAGGAGGTATTTTGACGGGGAATAATATATCGGGTGAGGCAAAAATAACGCGCCGCTCTTTGACATTCCTCGGAGTTCGTGAGATAGCACGTCAACTCGTTTTTTTTTTTTTTACAACGACTTCTACGTATCCTTTAAAAGGCCTAAAGTGCTTAATTTTTCTCCCGCTATTTTAGCACATGAGCGATAATGCGAAGGCAACTCGACCTATATTTTTGTTTGAGAAACGTATCAACAGGAAAGTGGTTGGTGGACGTTGAGCGCATCAATCTCGGGCTAGAGCTTCTCCGTCTGCTCATTAAAATTTTGCTCCTTGCGAAAGGATGGGGTGGGGCAAGAATTTTGCAGGAATTTCCTGGTAAGGTATGAAAGAAATGTAGGCCTATCGTTGAGACTAATTCACAAGCTGCGAGAAACCGGTTCATCTGAAAGAACGAGTGGGAGCGGAAGACTGAAACTAGCTGAAACTGAAGAAAACTTCGTTAATATGGAAGAAGTCCTTATTTCTCCAGATCCACGGATGCGAAATTCCCATCTGCTAACTGCCATACGTAACGAAGAGTCAGAGATCTGCTTGGCGGATTCGGAAGTGCAGAGGAAAAAAACCATTGGAAAGAATTGTTTTTCCCAGTGAGTGGGGCAGGTGCGAGCGCAAAGATAAAATTCCAGTTGCTTTTGTAAAATCACTCGTGTGCTAAAACGGCTGGAGATGAGCAGCTGGCACAACAACGTTTCTTTCATATATGTGTCTATGCATCCTTTGACCATCCTACAATTTTTACCTGTTCACCACTTCCAGAGGCTCCACAAATGTTCTTAAGAAGCGGCGTATTTTTTGTCTCCCCCAGTATTTCTGAGATTTTGTTCGTCATTGTGAGTTGAGAACAGGGCAAAAACAAAAGCAAATTTGTACCTTTGTTGGTACAATTTTGCAATACATCGTAGTTTAACTTGTTTGTGTGTATGTGTGTGTGGGGGAATGGATCTTGTGTCTAAGTGAACGCCAGTTGATCATATGATGAAAACATCGTGGTTTCTATAGTTGTCATGACCTCAGACAGATTCATTCTGCTCCTTCACGGCAGCTGTTGAAGGGTTATCAAATGTCCAAACTTGGGAAGGCCGGGAACTCTAACCAGTCCCAAGAAAACGACTTAATTTTGCTCGCTAGTTCCCGCTTGTGAAAGTTAGCCTTTATATTCGTCATTCGCTCGTTAGGAATCATTCCACATTCAAAATTTAAACGATTTTTTTCATGCACGCTATTGGGAGTTTTTGTACCGATTCCGTAAATATGGCTGTTAATTTTGCTTTTTTTTTGGCTATGAGTAGTTTGAGTGAAGTTGCTTAAGAAGTCTCTGATTAGTTGTCATAGGATTATGGATCATGTCATGTCATGTCCTATTGAAGGATCTCATACAATATGCATAACCTTTTTGTCTGTTTGTTTCTAGTTCGGCTGCACGACAGCATTCAAGAGGAGAACTTTCACTACCTTGTCTTCGACTTGTGAGTTCACTTCCATTCAATCGTAATTCAACGGCAGCCATAAAATAAATAAAAACATCCAGGGACTCCGGTATCTGAAGACTCCGATCAACATTGTCGATAACAAAAACTACGTCGATTGGGTCGGAGAGAGTCCGGAGTGCCGCCCGTATATCTCCTGAGTGGAAGAAAAAAACATCGTACTGTTGAGCTTAGGCCGGCCTTGCCGAATGTACTTCAGCGAAAGACTACGTCGATATGAAATTCGCTTCACACCTAGGCTCTTGCTTTTCCTTGAATTTCGAAACTCTCTCCCAAGTCTCCACCCTGACAAACTTCTTTAAGTGAACTACGTTGGAGTTGGTATCAGCTGAGGAAAATCTGAAGTGGCCGCGGAAATAGAAATGGAACAAAAAAAGACAGGGAGAAGTCGGGGATTCTGTCAAAGTATGTTGAAGTCAGAAAAATATTTTAAACATGTATCAAGTACCCGTCGAGAAGGAAGTGAAGAAAACAAAAGAAGTTAATAAAGTTAAGGTTCATGGATGAAGGTGCGAATTTTGTTGAGGGAAATAATTCTCAAAATTAATATGAAAACCTAAGGTGCGAATTTTGTTGAGGGAAATAATTCTCAAAATTAATATGAAAACCTGAAGGCAAGGAAACTGAAATTCAGATTTTATTGGAAACCCTATTATTTACCCCTCGTGCTGTATTGTGTGACGCCCCCGTTATTTGCAATTAGTCGTCATCTCGATCCTCATTGCAGTCGTAATTTCACGAGTGGACTTTAGTTCTTGTACGAATATGTTGTAAACTGCACACTGCTATTGAATCTGTATGCGATGCAGCAATCAAGGTGAAAGCTGAAGCCCTAAGGAGGGAAGCAAACATTTGTTTTTCTTCATCGGTAATGCAAATAGAATCACGAATGAACTAGAAGTTTTCAAGATCCTTAGCGTTCGTCCTCTCTGGAATGTGGAAGTTCTCGCATTTCCACTAGCTGGACTGTCATTTTTCTCATATTCGTAAATGTTCGTAAGTTAAAGAGCTCCTTACACTTGTGGCTGATATCCCTTCGCAATGGCTTAGATGCGTCTTGTGTTTCAGCACTCAGTGCTTCCTGACGGCAAGCGATTAGGATTTTGCTGCTATGTTCCTCTTGCAATGACTGCTTCAGGCAGCTTTCCGTGCTATGAATAATGGATTTATGAGAAAGGTTGTTTTTTAGCAAGAGCACAATTTAAATAAATAAAACGCAATTTTTTTTTAGTTTTCCAACCACGTTTAGGTTTCATATGGACCCTCTATAGGAGTCACTTTTTTTCCGGCTTTATATGAACAAGAACGCGACAATCCATCTTTCTTCGCACACAGATTCATTTAGAATTAGCCCATGGAAGTCCCTCAGTCCGTCCCGAGTCAGATAGCTTTTTTTCTGACTTGGTGAGAGAAAGAAAGAAAGAAATTTTTTAGAGGCTACTTTCATGCAATCTTGAACATCTCATTTTCCCTTTCGATGGTCTCCTCCCTTGTGCGGAGTGCCTTCCCAAGAAGTGCTGCCAAGCTCTCCCAGACTGATTCGCCCTCGAATATGTTCCTATATATGGCTTTAACCCTTTTAGTGTCAGAGTCTATTAGATCTAAGCTACGGATTTCGTTTGAAAATGCTGGAGTCAAAGAGCTAGCAATAGAAGGGTTTAAGTGAGAGGATTAACTCAATCAAGCGCTCTGGCGAAATAACTTTAAATCCTTTGATACAAGCTCTTCGATTCTGGCACTTTGATAATAAATAAAAAAAAATCGTAGCGTCGACCTAATCGCCTCTGGCACTGTAAGAGTTAAGGGTTTCAAGGTCAAGGTTTCAAGGTCGGAGTCAAGGTTTCGGTTGTTATCGAAAGAACTTGTAGTTAATTAAGTTGTCCTTGCTTCCGTGTACTAATCCCATTGGAACGGGACACGGAATTCTTCCTTGCAGAAAGGGCAGATATACGCGTTGCCGTCACTCTATTGTAGAGACCTCAATTTCCACCCTTCATTCCTGAAGTAAGCCAGTTGCGATAGAACAAGTTTGGTTTTGCCTTATCGGGCATAACTTTCCTGTGTGAATTCTTCCTTGACTCCGCATTGTAGCGATAAGAAGGGCTCCATCCAGTCCTTGGCTATATGATCCCAGCTCCAGTACAACGGTTGTCTTTTTCTCGTAGGAATACACTTGTGTCGGGGAGATTAACAGGCAAAATATGCCGAAAGAAACCTCCTTTCACACCTTCAAACTGAACAGAGAGAAGCCTTGAGATTGAGTCTGTCCTTATGATGCGAAAAGACCATTCCCAGATGCGTCATCAGCAGAGTTGCTAGTCCTTGCCACTCCTTCCCATCTTTACGGAAACGGAACTTATAACTAAGCTGAGTGAATGAAAGCTCCCATTATGATCGTGTTACGCTTATTTTTTATGTTTTTTTTTCTTAGCGAGCTCCTTGCCGTGGATAAAAAAAAAGAACCTCCTTACATTCGCCGCCACGGTTGTCTGTATGCGGACACGCCTGCTTCAAGCTTCAGCGTATTTTCATTCAAAACGTATTTAAAGAACCCTGATATTTGCAACCGGTGATAGAAAAGCACGGTGACTAGATGGAAGGATTCTCGTACGTTCCACTTCGTCCAGTTTCCTTTACCATATCCTGAAATATTTCCCATTTCGTCTGAGAAGACGCTTCAAGGAGGGCGAGACCGAGTTTCACCCAGCTGGCTTAGACTTTTTTTCCGTCGCAGCTGGTTGTGTGGTAGTGGCTATCGATTTTGGCTTCTTCTCTAATTCTTACCAAAAGTCGTGCCAGCAGTGGAAGAATGGAAGACTAATAGTCGGGATAAGGTCTCGAAAGGATAGCGCCCCCCCCCCCCCCCCCACCAACGTTATCAGAGGAGATTGCATGAAAGTAGCCTCTAAAAAATTTCTTTCTTTCTTTCTCTAACCAAGTCAGAAAAAAAGCTATCTGACTCGGGAGTCAAGCTAATTTGGATTATTGCATTAACGTTGTATGTAGTACAGAATCATTTCCCGCATGTTGGGCGAATTTGCCCTGCTCTGCAATCATCGTGTAATTTGGTATAATTGAATAATTTTTCTTTTTCAATTATGCTTTCCCGTAATGGAATAGAATTCTCTTTTTTCCCTGGGGCACCCTGTATTGACCCTAGAGGGAAACGAATGAGGATTTCCTTCCCTCCTTTCCATGATACACCTGGCCCTCAGATAAGAGCTCTCATTCCCGTTCTCCTCTGATAACGTTGGTGGGGGGGGGGGGGGGGTGGTTTGAATCACAGGAAAGGAGGTCATGATGATCAAATTCCTTCCTAATCATCTCCTGCCCCCCATTTCCTCTTTTCTTTCTTTCTCTCCTATCCATCGATTTCACTGTCTGTTACTCTCGCTCTCCCCCCCCCCCTCTCCCCACCACTCTCATCCATGTAATATTTAGCACTTCTCCATTACCTTCCCCCCTCTCCGCTTATTTGTATGTGCAAGCGGTTGGATTATCAGAAAGGGAAGTTTTCCTGAAGAATTTGCCTGCTTTCTCTTGTCAAATGTCAAATGAAACACGATCGCTATTTTTTATATTCAAATTTCATGATATATTGGGGTTTTACCTTAGTTCACGTTAGAAAATGTAATTACGCACCAGCGCCATTACAACCTCTGAAACTTTGAGATGCCCAAGCAATACGTGAAAAATTACTGATGTTCTGATGTTCGGTGTCATTGTGGGTCGGAGAAAATGAGGGAAGCGTCAGATGCGGATTTCCTGGATTGCTGGAGTTACGTCAGCGAAGCCACCCGATCTGGTTGGTCCTACACCGATCAATCAGATTGCGTTCTCCTGCTAGTGTCAGCGCAGTTTATTGCGCTCTCATGCTTGTGCCAGCGCAGTCGACCGTTTCGACCACGCCTACCAGATTGCGCGTCACTCAGAATTTCGTCTCTTGGACGGGACCTGCATTGCGAAAGACCTGTTCTTGGGCTACGCCAATCCGTTTTTTTGCCTTCATTATTCGAGTTGCACTTGGTGAAAGGCGTATGGTAAAACAGAGAACTCAAACTGATGGAGGTTGAATCAAACGCACACACCTTCATATGTAGTTTTACCGTTTTCCCCAACCGCATTCCACTAAGACGATGTAGCTGTAGCGGGATGTGCTTCTTGCACCATCGTAGTGTCGCCGTCATGGATCAATGTGACATAGAGCCACTTTGAGATTCCCCATTAAGCTACGTTTCTGACAATTCTGACTGACACCATTCATATTCGTGGCGTCATTTCGATAGCTGACGAACCTACCGGCCTACCCAGCTGGTAGAACGTGTGGAGAAAGATGGCATCGACCATTCAAGGCACGAGAGAAAGGGACCCTATCTTCCTAGATGTGAAATGTTTTAAACCTCTGTAAGTGATTCTTCACTGCTCATGAGTAGGGAAGAACTTGAAAGGGGGACTGGGCTCAATATGGTCTCCGCTATACACTGCTCGAACGAAGATGTTTTTTTTTTCCGAGGACAAAAGGGCTGGCGTAGCATGCCTTTTCGCTGACGTGCTGACGTCATGAAACTACCGGGATCGCTTTTGTCTTCTAACAATGACTGGTCTACCAAGAGGTGACACCAAAATGGCTTATATAGGAGGTGTCTCCTATGCCGCTCTGATCCCATCAGAACTATATGAAAACCCCATTAGGAATCCTCTTGGGAAATTAATGGTGTATGAAAGTAAAGTGGACTTAATGAATGAAAAGAGTACCGACCAATATCGCAGTCATGGGTCAGGCGTTAATTTCCGAGTACTGGAAGGTAGGAACGTGAATGCTCGAGGTTGCACACGCCATCGTTTCCACAGGCCGTGCTGGAAAATAACTCTACCTAATTTTTAACTTAACTAATGCACGCTTTTGAAACGAAGCTCATACTTGCCGGTTAAAGTTAGTTCAGGTATCAGATCATACCAAATTTCATCGTTCAACCCATCATAGTTTTCAAGGTTTTATGCAGATTCTCTTAACACTGGAACTACCCGCTAGATTTTTTTAACGTCTTACCTATTGAGTATCCAATTTTATACTGAAACGCAAAGAAAAGAATATGGTGAATTAATTGATCGCATATATTCATAAAAAGTCACCGAGACCGAATACCGAACTCGACAAGTTTTCGACGCAGTTAACAGAACTGGTTAAATTTTGCATCAGGGCCCATTGGGCTCAGAAGGTAGTTCTAGGGTTAAGCATCTATTCACCCATCTAATATGAAACCAACTTTTCCTTCTGGTTTCGCTTAGAGGGGATATGGGTTTCCCTTGGCACGTTGCCCTCGGGATTGTGGTGGAGAACATGCCTTTGAATTACAAGGAGATTGAATTGATGTGTGGAATGAGATCGATATTTGATGAGCATGCATGGATGAACAACCGAGAAAGAAGTGGCAGACTAGCTCTATTGGCAACTCCTTAGGAGTACGTACAAGGCCACGGCGAAAATAGAACGACAACGGGGAGTCGTAGCGCGAGGTAAGCATAATCGGATGAAAATATCTTGCGATTCGATAGTGTATGGCCGTATCGTGTGGGATTGCATCGCTTTGAAGGAACACCTGCGTGTGCAAAACAAGGTATTGGTTTGTTTCAACTGGGGGAAGAATTCCCTGTACCAACTTCATGAGCACTCCTACACGCCTGAATACCGAAGGATTGACTTGGCGGCTCTAGCGCATTGCGCTTCATAATCCATTCGACGATTGGATGGCCTCCAAATGTTTCCGCCTGTCTGAGTGGATTTCCTATAGAGTCGGTGCCCTGAATAAATTGTCGTTTTCCCGTCGTCCTTCTCAATATAACAAAATTAGGCCCATATGAGGCTCATTCTCTGCATGGAACGTTTAATAGTTCTCTGGTATCTCAAAGCTATCATCTCTTTCATTCTCTCTGAGAGTTCATATTAAATTCCCGTTGGCAAAAAACTGGCGCTGCGAGAAATTTGATCTTATCTGATCTCTTTGCCTTGGTGTTTTATTTTGCTTATTTACCCGTAACGGCTATAGATTAAAGCGTACTCGAACCTTGGCTCTTAGATTTTGCGACGTGCTTGGATTATGGAGCTTAGAGTAAGCCCTTATTTGCTATCCTCATTTTGGTTGCAACCAACTTGGACGCAGAATGTAAGCCGCTACCAGAGAGAGAAAATCGACCTCATGGCATGCTGGAGTGACAAGCAGAGACGAGCGGTCCGGTTACTTTTCGCCTCCCAATTTCAGAGGGGACCAATCGGATTGCGCGCCCCTTGTAGACGTCACTTGTAGACGAAGTCTCGTGATTACGCGCTCATGAGTGGGTTACATGCAATGCGGCTGCAGACAAGGCTGTGGGGGAAAACACCAATATTCTTTACTATAGAGTTATATGAAAAAGTTATTTGAAAAAATGAAAAATCTGGAATGTTAAGGAAGTAGGGCCCCAAGCACTTTTTTTTATTCAAAGGAAGGGATATAATGTCTCGTACTACTTGAAGTTTTATGGTGTGCGTAGTAAATTTAAATTGTTTCTACGTAATTCGTGACGTCAGCTGCAGCGCCTCTTCTCATTTGCTATTGCATGGAGTCATAATTTTGTGGTATTGAAATGCAGTCCCCTAGACACCAGTAGCAACTGGTGTCTGTGCCGAAGGTACAACCCATTTTTGGACTCGGAGGGGGGTGGGATACTGTAACATAGTGGCTTCATGGAATCACGCAGAAGTGGTGCCACGCCCCCCCAACGCCAGTCATTTGTTGCTTATTTGTTGCATGTTTTAATCTGACTATGAAGGGTGACGGGAGGAGAATTGTTCGAGGACATCGTGGCGAGGGAATTCTACAGCGAAGCCGATGCCTCGCATTGCATTCAGCAGATCCTGGAAGGAGTCCATCATTGTCACACGAATGGAGTCGTCCACCGAGATCTCAAGGTTAGTCTCTCAGCCCAGACTCTCCATGATTGATCGATAGCATTTCCCTTCCCGTTCCTCCCCCCCTCACACCACCCTCCTTCCATTCAAGGGGAAAAAAGAAGGGGGGGGGGGGGGGGGGGGGGGGGGGGACCGCCCCCCCCCCCCCCCCCCCCCCCTCCTTCATTTAAGGGGGAAAAAAGAGGGGGGGGGGGGGGGGAAGGGAAGCAGATGAGAAACATTTCCCCTTCCTCGCTGCCATCGCTCCCTTTTGCTTTCAACCATCTTTCACCGGCTTGTGCCATTTTTCTTGTTTTCTGCATTCTCTGGAGGGAGATGCATGATGGTCTTGAGAGTTCTGTGTCTTTCCCTGGACCGACATGGATCTTTATTCCCAGACTAGGAATTAATCCGTCTGGTGCATTAGCCGACGCCGGCTTTCCGTAAGAAGACGGGGAAGAGGAAAGTGGAACGATGAGATGGGTTGAGAGAATTCATATAATTCAATTCCGGAACGGAAAACATGAATGGGGGGACGACAGCCCTGAAGAAAGGAGGAGAGGAATGGGGATGGAAAAGGAAAAAAACCCCTCGATTGGATTCCAATAATATTATGCATTATTCAGCCATTTCAGTTCGAGTTCAATGAATTCTTTTCTTCGTGGAGGAGGCTTATTTTTCCTCGCATGAACGTTCTGAGCTTTCTCATTCGAATTCACAGCACTACTGTACCGAAGAATGGATTCCCCAATAACTTGTCAGGAATAATTACGAATTTTTACTGATTCCTAGCAAGCCTAGTATCAGTGCTCAAATGACAAATTATTTATGACATTTTCACGGACATGAATCAGTTAAAATAAAGAGTCGTTGTTTTCTAAACCTATCTGAAGACAAGCTAATCCTTAATGGCAGCGTTTCTCAACCTCCTCTTCGCAACGGCACCCTTTTCAGACAGCAAGATGCCAGCAACACTCCTGCACATTCATGAACCTTCATGCACGATAATTTATGCCTATCCAGGACCTGGTTTATTTTATCATGGCTGGTTTATTTTGAAATGTCATTGGCAAAACCATCATTTCAGGAAATTATTATTGAACTCGTTGATTTTTTTTCCCCTTCAACGCAATATCTGCGCCTGCCTTTGGTTACCCAGAAAATCAAGTTGCGCCTCAAAGTTTGAGGTGACTTCACGCAGTTCATTTGTGATGCTTAAACTGGACTTGAACTTGTTTTTTTTTTTCTTTCTTAATGCCCAGAATAAGAGAAGTTAGACAAATATCTGGTAGCAAAAAGCAATATCCATCTTATCAGCAGCAACAATATTAATATTGACATTCCTCCTTGATAGATGCTCTCTTAATGAAAGTGTGTACCAGGAATACGCAATATGAGCCAATTTTGATCCAAATTGACTCGTATTGAGTACCTTTGATGTACACTATTATTAAGAGAGTAGGCTGAAGTCAGAAGTTTCGCACTTTACAGGTTGTTCCGAAAGTTTCTGACCCACTGAAATAAAGATGGAGACGATATTAACGGTAATATATTGATTTCATTACATTCTACATTACCAAGAATGCCCTAGGTACCAAGCCCTACTGAATACTTGATATGGCTTCCGCGTACCTGCAGGAACCTCGGATCAGCTTCCCGAATTTCTCAACCGACCGACGGATGATATTGTCGCGTTGGTTTCTCACTCCACTGAGAACCCCGGTAATGACTGGCACCCGATTTATGGAGTGGGACTGACTCAGACGACTCTGCTGGAACCTGTGCCATAGGAATTCCAGGTGCTGAGGTCCAGACAGTTCTTTGGTAACTTCTTATAGATCTGTACCATAGTCTTTTCGATGACGCGGAACGTGAAGCCAGCCGTGCGGCATAGGGCTCCGTCCTACATCAGTACATCCTTTTCCTGGTCTGAGTAGTTCACACGGATCTTCATGTAGCTCATGTATATAAGCAGGATGTTTTCACAGTGGCTAACATTGATTTTAGCCGTATTTTGCGAGGGTGAGTCAGAAACTTTTGAACACCCTGTAGATTCGGTTCTTCAGAAGAGGTTTCCTACCCGCTCCGTATAGTGCTTCTCGATTACACCAGTTAACCCTTTCACGGTCACGGCTCAACTATTTGCTTCTGCAGCATTGGATCCAAAAGGTTCCGGCGCAATTACTTGACACTTAAGGTTTGAACAATTCCCGCCTCTCTCCTATTCAACAGAAAAAATTTTTATTATTCAGCATAACGTTTCATTGGTTGATATTGGTTGATTCTACCATTTGTTTTCTTCTTTTCTTATATTATTTTGCATAACCCGACCTGGGAGCTGTTTTTCAATTAAAAAAACCCGACCTCGAAAAGGTTAAGTAAAATACACGTAGACGTATGGCTCTCTTGCACTAATTTAATGACAGGGAAGAATAAAATTCTCCCAACACCCACGGCTCCCTTTCCAGCTTCTCGCGACACCCCTGGGTGCCGCGGCACACAGGTTGAGAACCCGCTGCCCTATGGCAATTTAAAGTGAAGCGTTCCCTTTTAGAAAGAGTTACTTTTTAAAATTTTTGTATCCACAGTATTAGACTACGGATGTGAGTAATACAGTATTGGGTATGACACATTACCTAACCGACCGACTCAAATTATCCTGCCGATATGAAGTCTGGTCAATGCTGGTGGCGACAGACATATGCAGGGTTCACGTTAACTCGCTATAGCGAGTGCCTGACTCATATTTTCTTGGAGGGACTCATATTTGCAAAACATCTAAGTCCGTGGGACTCATCGACAACCACCTGAACATGTTCCCAATGAACTGAATGAAGCTAGGCTCCAGGACTCAATATTAAAAAAAAAACTAGTGTGAACCCTGCATATGGGATTCACGAAAACGTGTCACCTGACACTGTCACATTCTGTCACCAACAATTTGAAAATTGTTACTGTTACGGAGAAACCGTACTTTGGGCTCACGACTCACCCACCGGAAAATGTGAAACGTGTTAACTTGTGTGTGGACCTGTCATGATGAACGGCACTCTTTTTATCAGCAGGCCATTTGCCTAATACCGACTCGACGGACTCGACATGCCATCCTATATTCAAAGCCTCATCCACTGCTCTTTCAAATGCTCTATTAACCTCTTTTGGTCTACTGTCGGGGGAGCCCCAATATTCGATTTTTTCTCTGGTGGGTCCAATGCTGACAGGAAGAGGAGGGTTTAGAAAGTGTAGGAAATGTGCTTTGTTTCCAGTAACATCGTAGTAGAGAGACGAAACTAATTCCAATGGTATATGGTGAGAGCGTCCAAAGCGGGGGTATTTAAATCGGACTTGGCTGGGAATGAAATTGTCAGGAAATACGGACCAGGAAAGGCTATGAGACTCTTTCATGAAGTGAGCGCACCTATGATTTTCGACCGACTCGGAATGGTAAAGGTTTCACAAAAATTTGTTCCTTGTAGCGATTGATTGAAAATCTAAATGTTTTTTTTTTTTTTACCAATCATCTCCAAGATACTCAAGTGAATAAAACAAGTTAGCGACCCACAGATGGCGCCGGACTGGGAAGTTGCGTCTCTTAGTTATTGGTAGATACCGAATTTTTTTTATTATATGCTTTTATTACATGGTACTGTGTAGCTGAATGCAAATGTATCCGCAGAACTTGTAAGTATCGGTCTTTTGGGATTGTTGATGCCAGTCATTTTAGAGAGATCGTTTATCTTTTGCTGCCTAATAACTTTTAACTACATCAGGGGCCTGTTCCTCGCCGCTGCGAAACTTAAAAGCTAATGACGTAAGTATAAGTTGCCCCATATACCTGTATTAGTAGGTCTTTCTTAAACAAGTTCTAAACGTCAGGTGGTCCAGGATGGCAATTCAAAATGAGGCCAGTATCATCAGGCATGCAACTAGAAAAATTATTAGCTAAACGTTCCATTCCTTTTGTAGCTATTTCAAATAGACTCTAGGGGCCATTTGGCACTCTAAGGTCTATTGAGCATATGAAATCCATTTATAAGTTGAAGTAAAAAGTTTGGTGATAACCAAACCAAGTTACTGTTCATAAACTGTTCATATGTGCGGGATGTTTACATTTTTAAAAGAATGGAGAGAAGGAAGAGGTCAATGGTGAAATAGTGATCTTGAGAGTATTCATAGGTTAAAGTTTGCTTCGGAAGATAAATTCACAAATGAGGAACAATTATTGTCCACGTTTCTGAGAATCCGTTCCGCAGCGCGCAGTCGTGTTGGTATATCGATCTGTCCCCAAGGACACAAAGGCTCTAAAAGGTGAATCATTCAGGGTCCGGTTCGTTTTGGACGTGTTTTTTTTTTTTTAGTCTCCATTCATTCATCTCCATGAAGGTCGGAGGTTATTGATAGAGGATGACTGGATCTTCATTGTGTTTGGCCTCTCTCCTCTGCCCTCCATTTACTCTTACCTCCTTACCCTTCCCCATGGGAAAGGGCAAGAGAAGAAGATCCTCTCGGTTGTTCCCTTTATTATTACATTCGACCCATCCTGCTTTTTCCTATCCACATCAGAATCGGCGGATGGAGCATTTATTTCCCTCCTACTAATCATGGTGAAGCATGGATTTCCCCCCCACTAGGGCTTCATGTTGGGAAAACGAGGGTTGGTTTGCGTTTCCATGGCGATGTTGAAATAGCCCTGCAATGAACGACGCCAATTTAGAAGGAAGTAGAGAGGAGGAACAGGGTCGATCTCGATGTGTAAAGGACCTGTTCAGAGATCGGGAAGGGAGGGAGGGTGGGAATCCGTTGTGGATTTTCCATTTCACCCATCAAGGAAAGCCAGAGGGCCTCCTCCTTCCGCCACCACCACCCCCCCTCTCCAGTCTCCGTATGACGATCAGATCACAATACAATACTGACCGAATATATTGTAGGAAGAAGGAGAAACACGAACTAGGGTAGGAACGGAAAACAACTTGAAAGTCAAGGGCAAAAACTTAAGCCCCAGTGCTGAAATTTCCTTTGGTTATCGTTCCTTTAAGTCAGTGGTGCCCAACCTTTTTGCCCGCGGGCAAAAAGTGGCCTGCGAGGCCCTAACCCACAATAAATACCCTTAGGTTTCCTTAAATTGTCGCCTACAATACTAGTGACTGGCCCGCGATGGCTGTGGGAGTGAGTTATTGGCCCCTAGCCGAAAAGGTTGGGCACCACTGCTTTAAGTGTACATGACTTCCTATGGGAGAAAATGGGCGATACGCAGTGGAGAACCGATACTCACCTGTTACCCTGAACCTAGCAACTGATTACAATGTCTTGTTTGACCACGGCATAACATCCTACCCTGGCCAGATGTTTCTATGAACACGTAGTGTCAGTAACGACTGTCGTGTAGACCTCCTGCACAGAAATGTTATGCAGCTGCCCCTGCAGATCAGAGGCTGTTATACTCTGATGCAGAGGAACCGGGGGACTGGCAACGTTTAGGATGTCAAGAGGCCTGGATGACCTGTCGCACCTGTGGAAGTGGACTGGGGCCACTGTAAATGAAATCCCATGCTGTCAAGTATTACTACGCTAAGGATGCGGCAATTCCGTCCGTCTAAGCATTCCGTATTTTTTCACAATTTAAAGTATTCCTTATTTTTATAATAATAATAAAAACCTATAACTTTATATAGTGCCTATATTCGAGCAGCCAGGAAAAGTGATGTGAGCCTACCCAGAGCGGTGGAACTGGAACCGTGGCCTTCTCAGTGGAGGTGCATACTTGCATGAGATCCATGCGGGATCGTGCTTCTCCATCCATTCCGCCTAGGGTCGGTGTTGCAAACTTTGCCATTTGATTTGATCGGGACCAAAGGGACCGTCGGGAAGTGTAGTTTTCCCTGCTACCATTTAGTCAGTGGGACAGAGACGGGAAGACGTTCGGAAACACTGAAAGGAGAAAGAGACAAGGGAACCCTTTTCCTTCAGTTGAGAATGACGGCATAATTTCAATCCGATGGAGGGGAGTCATTAGGGGAAGCACAACCAATGGCAGTCATTGAGCTCCGCGGACCACCCACCCATGCCACAGAAGGGCCAAGCAACTCGTTTTTAGGCTTCTTTGTTAGCGTTCTGTGATTCATGTGTGTAAAGCCGAGATCTCAGTTTACCGCTAAGTCAATAGGAAAACCAATATGCGCCTGTTTACTGATGTTTACGGACTTAATAGGTTATATGGACTTTGTGTGTTGTCAACTTAATTTGTGTTACTGCTTCAAGCGTGTGAGGAGGTCATTGTGTCATGAGTTTCGAAGATGAAATGCCAAGCCTTTGAATGAAGCATTTACAGGCCCTCCATATTGCGAGTGCTCTTCCCCCCCCCCCACGCACACACGCAAGCACACATACACACATGTAAGCACACGCACGTACAAGCGCGCGCGCACACACACACACACACACACACACATACACACATACACACACATACACACACATACACACACATACACACACATACACACACATACACACACATACACACACATACACACACACACACACACATACACACACATACAAAAAATTTAATGCAGATGCTATTTTGAATAAATAAATCAAATGCTAACCTGGCCATAGGGGGGGCGGCCTTACCCCCCTGATACTGTCATTGAAATAGAAACTTCTGATCCAGCATACACACACATACACACACATACACACACATACACACACATACACACATATACGCATACATGTACTCATACATATACACATACACGAACAAATACACGTGTACATATACAAACACGCACACATACACAAGCATTAACACACACATACTGTATATAGGGTGTTCGTATTTAAGCATTTAAAATAGGGAATATTTTGCCGCCTGTAGATGGAGGTCAGCGAACGCTATAAGGCCCACCGGGTTGCCTATCTGCAAGGAAACACCAGTTTTAGGTTTCAACCTTCCAGATATGCAACCCGGTTAGCCATAAGGCACGCGCTGAACTCCACAAACAGGCGGCAAAATTTCCCTGTGTTGCGTTTAAATACGAACACTGTACATGCACTCACTTACATACACACGCATACAAATACACACACACGCGAATACAATCACTCTCGCTCTTACTCTTGATATAATGTTCTGTGCAGTGAAGGATGACTCCTAGGCTAGTTCTCCACCTGATATTGACGTCATCGATCCACGGTATGTCTGGTCGAACGGGGCGGGGGGATTGAACGGGACAGCTGCGGGACAGGAAGTGGCATATGGCATCTCTACTTCCTTGGCAGTGATTGATGCCCTTGACTGAGATGAGAATGTTGCCTGTTCCCCTTCCTCCACTGACATATTCCATTGACGTCGTTCGCGTTCGCGTGACGCCCTCCTGCCCGTCCCAATCGCATGGAACTGAAGCTCATACGAGAGGAACCGGGGTCTTTCATGGAATTCCCGTGGAGGATATTCGGTATCTTTTCAAGGGGGAAGGACTTTCTTCCTTCTTGTATTCCATTCTCTCTCTATTTCTGGCCATATTTCTTCTTCCAGTTCCACTGGGAGAAATGCAAGGAGACCCTAGGGAGGCGTATGGATAACAGGTTGAACATAGGGTTTAACTCAATGTAGGGAGCGAGAAAACAGTAACGCATTTATGGGTGCTGCATGGGAGCGTCGGCTAGGGACATGAGAGCTTCGACCTGGGCATGGCATGGGTTTGTTCTTTGGAAGGACCGAATGGCGGGGAGCTTTATTTCAAGCATTCATGGGTTCTTTAAAACATTCATGCTGGAGTTCTCTTTCCAACTCATGACTTTCTCTACCTTCGTTAATCCGTTCACCTTCCTTCCTCCATTGCTCCGTCTTTCACCTTCCATCAACAGAGTCAGTCATGAATGGTCTCTGTAGCACTGTGTTTGGAAAAGAACTTCTGAATTGAGTTTAAAAACCATGTCTTCAATCAAGACAAAAGTCGTATCTCATACATCCTGGATGTTTCCGTATAGACGCTGTCGTGTCGAGTTTTTTCTCTTTTTTTTTCCCAACAGAGTCGAAAATAATAGTGGAGGCTGACCGCACTCGAGCGGCCATGATTCTAGCTTGAAAATGGTTCATAGGTTGCCAGGTGGCATCTCTCAGTTTTCATCTCTCGCAGAGGAGGAACATTAATCTAAACGGAAAACTTACAATGTTTGAAAGTTAAATTATTGTAGGAACATTGATATTTAAGTATTTCTTAAGACTCTTATTGCGGTGCAGCGGCCCTACAGTTGAGATAGATTGAGGCATTGAAAGAAAAGCTCATTCCCCAATTGAATGGAAGGGCATTCATCTGGCCAATTTTTTTTAGTGGAATTTCTCCCAAGGAATGAGCAGGAGAGCGAGAAAGAGATCATTACCGCCCGTTGCCCTTTTCTTCAATCGACGAAAGTTGAGAATTGACTGGAGAGAGAGAAAAAAAAAGAAGCATTCCCTGCGCTGATGGAATTTCGAAGTGTAGGGTGTGTATTCGTCAAGTACCTGTTAGTATCCTATGAGTCATAAGTTTCGAAACTCATGACACATAGGATACTTATTTGACGGATTTCGATTTAAAACAGTGTAATGCAGATTTTCTTTAAAATTAAGGGCCGCATCCTGACGTGACTAATCTTATGCGGGCTGCTCTGGAAAAATGACTTACTGACCTTAGTAAGAAGAAATTCATCCTTACTATAAAAAAAAGAAGAAAAGAAGTACGTTTTGGCCTAGTGGGCTGCATGTGAGGCCTTCATGGGACGTGAATTAAGTACCATTTATGTGAAATAATTATAAATTGTAATAATCAACTTGGTCATCATGGTAGTACCTATTCTGATTTTTTCGTTTATTGAAATACATTTCTTTCTTTCTTTTTAAAAAAAATCTATTCTGATACTTCCGTGGACTTGCTGAAAATCCGCTTAGTGGAAGCTATCAAAGCTGGGATTCTCCTAGGAATCCTGTTCACTTCATCAACAGTGCTTGGAAGGCTCAGCGTGCCCTCGACATGATTCCCGGGGATTTCCAAGGGAGACAGTTTCGTCCTCGTTTAGATTAGATCTTCTCCCGAGGGGATGAGGAAAATGATGACGGGGGGAAGGATGAAAGGAGAGGTAGTGGAAGGAAGAACCCTGAATAATGAATGAATGTAGGAATGAATGTCCGTGGTGACAGGTCTCCTTGGCCCATGTCCCATTCCCACTGAAGAAAAATTCCACTTCATCAGTCATTTTCTCCCATCATGTCACGGGAAGGTGAAAACTAGCTGACTCGACCTAGGAGTCCTAAAAACAAAAGAATAAAGGATATCCTGTAAGGTGAGACGGATCCATGAGAAGAGGATCGGGATGGATCCTCGGGAAGAGGATCGCCTGACTCACTGCATCGATTAACTGGAAATGGCGCGAGGTCATCTTCCTCCCTTCCTCCTCAGCTCGTTAGAAAGCATTCCATCTTATGCTTAATCCCCGAGGAATTTGGAATTAAACTGTCGGACTGGAACTAATGAATTCCTGCTCCTAGATGTGGCTTGTCCTAGAACTGTAAGTAAATTGCATCGCATACTGTATTATACCCTCAAATTGATTCCAGACGAGATGTTAGCGGTATAGAAGCTTGGAGGATTTGGAGTTCACAGATACTGACTATCTCTTTCATTCAAGGGAAGAGAACAAACATTGATGTTGACCGTGTGACAGTTGGCTGCAGCACTCAGGCTTCCATCACTCCGTTTTCAATGCCTCCTTTATATTCTCTGCCACTTTTGCCTGACAGTTCAAAGAAGCAGAAAATCTGATGGGAATGATGGAATCTGAAACTGAATGCAAGACTTGCATCGAGGGAATAATTTAGGATGGAGGGGGAGCGAAATAGTTGAAGATGATCTTGACTGTATAATATGTAATGGCAATTTGTTGGTCATGATTTGTGGAGCAGCAGAGGAAGGATAAAAGAAATGGGACAACTGACGTGGAACGCATCCGTTGCAATGAAGCCAATTCCCTGGTCCCTGACTTTAGATGTGTATGCCATACAGTATAATTGGCTCTTTGATATGTCAATCTTAATTCCCCAGGATCATTTCAGGACATCTTCATTGCTTTCCCAATGCTGCCTCTACGCTAGTTGTCACTTGTAAACTCTGCTCAAGTGGTGGATCTACAATGAAGTACTTTAAACCAATCAATGCATCAAGTAGATTCTACAGGGCAATCTCAATCTTTCAGTGAGCCTTCTTCTGTGATAGACAGGCTTCAACTCTTTTCAAGTAGAGCTGCTCATATTTTATCAGTTGAAATGGAATATTTTGTAGTGTCAGAACGTAATTGGATGTACCAGTAGATGAGTCTTCATTTTCTTCGATCTTTTAGCAGCCTCTCTGAAAAGAAGACCCCTTGATATTCCTGTCTTACTGTCTTTTTGTGCATTTAGAGACATTCACCTTCTGCACCATCTAGATCTTCAATGAATACCCTTTTCCTGCAGAAAGAAGACTTACTGTAATATTGGAATATACCCAAATTTTATTTGTGCATAGCCCTGATACCAGGGGCGGATACAGAAATTTTTCATAGGGGGGGCGGTTCCCAAATTTCTACCTACCCCCCCCCCCTGCCTACCACCATTCCTCGTCCTTTCGCCTTTTTTATTTTTCGTCTGGGGGAAGAACTTAAGTATCTATTTCATTGGCTCCAATAAAAATTTAATGCAGATGCTATTTTGAATAAATAAATCAAATGCTAACCTGGCCATAGGGGGGGCGGCCTTACCCCCCTGATACTGTCATTGAAATAGAAACTTCTGATCCAGCATTCATTATATCATATATATATATTTTTTTTATCATGCTCAATTAATGCTGAATAATTTTCTGTTGTGTAAGTAAATTTTAATTAGAATTTTTGGTGCAGTCAAATTGTGAGCGGCACTTCAAACTAAGCCTGTTTCTAGCAAGCTTTCTTCCTTGAAAGACAAAAAGCTACAGTCAACTCTCGATAACTCGAAGTTCAAGGGTAATTCGAGTTATGGAGGTTTATTAGATTCTATGCACTAAAAAATTGTTCGTAAATATATACAGTATGGCAAAACGTGTAACACTTATTCATTTAATCATAATCGCTTGAAAAAGTCAGATAAAAGAGTTTGCCTTGTTTTCGCGGCATCTTGTTTGACGATTTTTTCCAAATGCGCGATTGCGTCGAAAGTCTCCTGTTCCAAACCAGACGTGATCTCAGCAAAGCTCCGCAAAATTTCAATAACATGAGATTGTAGCCGTGGTTGACGGCGAGGTTCACGGACACTGACTCACTGGTTGACAGCAGGGTGGAGACGCAAAGACCTCGTGACTCATCGCAGCTTTGACTTTCCCAACTGATCTAGATGGGAACCGAAGGTGTGAATCGCATTCTTCGGATAACCGGGTCTGCAGAAAGTGTAGTTATACTGATGGGTCATTCCATACGAACTCAACCAATTTAGACATAAAATGCCGTCCGACCCTCTCGGAATTCGGGATCAACATTCTAAGCGACTGCGGTCAGTCTAACAACCCCGTAAAAGAAATCGTCCTTATAGGATCTGCGGTTAGCGTAATATCGCCCTCGAACTTTAGGGGAAAACGGCAAAACCCATTGACGGCAAAATTTAATTCACAGAAACGGTTCATCGCACGGAGGCGTGTAATAGCTTCAACCGGAGGTCTTTAATAGCTGAACAATACGCTCCATACATCATTGAAGTTTGAATGAGATTTCAGCATCATAGCTGAGTTTGAAAATGTGAAATTTAAACAATTTTCGCCCCCAAACATCCACATGTGGCGAGGAAAAAGACAAATCTTTCCTTACGGTAAGTTGCACTTCACTCTCACGTGCGTTGGAAAAGCAAGATACCTGTTTTAATTTTTGTCCGCTACATAGAGAAAATTTCACCCCAAAACTGGAACTTTTTCATTTTTAGTAATCTTTGGTAGAGTTTTTTTTCGATGTGGCGGAGCACTAACAATATCAAGGGTGGAGTCCTTAGAAAGGTGAACCCATAAATCTTTCCAGCGATGTAGGATTTGCTGTGCCTTTTTCAGAATAAATATATATTTCATTTATAAATCCTGCAGATTCTAATAAATTCACTTATTCAAGTTGCTGAATATTGTCGAGTGATATATCAGAAAGTTTTTTTTTAGAGAAGTATGCGATGCTTTTGGCTCAGCTTGTCGACTTGCTGATTTTCTTTGCATTACTCGTTTCGCTCCCGAATGCTTAGGGACGTTGAAATTGAGCAACATTTTGATTCTCATGATGATTAATTCACTTGCATAAGTCTGCAACTTACTCAAGACACCGCATATTGCTCTGAAAGACATTTCCAGACATATCACACGACTATATTCAGCCACTTGAAGAAAGTGAATTATTAGAATATGCAGTATCTTGCTTTGACAAATTGAATTATTTTTTTTGCAAAAGTGGCTAAGTATCTTGTTTTATCAATGCAGCTGAGAGAGGAATAAAACATACCGTAACGAGAGATTTACCTTTTCCCTCGCCACATAGGGATCACCTATGTGGCGACCACCTACCCAAAGATCAACTTACAGTCGACGCTCCATATAATGAACTCGAAGGGACGGGATAAAAAAAAATTCGTTGTATGGAAAATTCGTTATAAGGAATTTCTCTCATTTCGCTGGAAAAAAAATAAAGAGAAATCTGTTAAACTTATGTCAGTATCACTGCAAAATGTCACTTAATGTTAAAAGCAAGGTTCTTTGGTTCAATGACCTTTATTTACAAGACATGCCCTTTACAAAAGAAGGATATGAGGTAAGAAGTGGTGAGATATACAAATAGGTGAATAGAAATGATGGTTGTTTGCAGTGGAAGTTCAGTCTTGCTATTGTTAGGGGAAGAAGGTTCAAGGGGTTGGGTGGATCCGCGGCCAGCCACCAGGTGGTGTTGTCAGGCCAGTCGTTGTCCATTCATAAAATGAGTGCGAGGGTCTAAGCGCATGAAATATTGCAGAAATCTAGTTCTCAAGGGTTACGTACAGGGTAGGCCAAAAAGAAAACTTTGGTTATCTTTAACGCTTAATAACGTAGTTTCTCGAGAGTTTGAAAATATTTATATAACGTCTATGCATAGAACATTTATCTAGCTTTTCATTGATGTAAAAATATTTCAAATCCAATCCGTTATTCCGATACAGTTGCGCAGTGTAACAGAGGTAGCGCTTGAAAAGTGCACTTACCAGTACCCTATAAGATGTGCTCCAGGTGACGTCCATTCCTTCGCTTATGGCGAGTAGGCGACCTCTTGCATGTACTAGCTGCCATTGCGGCATGGCACCAACATTTCTAGCGCCACCTCTTATACTCTTCATCTAATTGCATGAAAGTCATGTCACGAATCTTTATTCTGTTGAGATCATTGGAAAGCTGAATGAACGTTTTATACGGAGGCGCTATTGCAGTTTTAGCAAACTTTTGGGGACTAGTGCTGTGGGGTGATGAAGATAACCGAAGTTTTTTTTGGCCCACCCTGTATGTACCTAAATGGGTACCTAAATTACGTGTAATAAAATCGGACGAGTCAACGACGCTCTCTATTGAAAGGAAACAAAGTCCCAACTGGTCATCGGCCCTTTCCCTGGAGGATTCTTTGAGCCATGATCTGCAGATAACTCGATGTTCAAACGTTTCATGCTCAACATTCTGCCTGACCGAAAAATAGCCGGGGATAGTTGAAGGCTTCGATTGCTTGACCAAGCAGAATTCTAGACTAAGCCTGACCCTGATCCTTGAGATCCTGGGAAAATTAAGACTGATTGACGTCGTTTCCTTACCACGGCCACGCCAACAAATATGTAGGACATGCTAAATTCAGATACGAGTTCAGAATTTCGAGGAATGCGCGGAAGAAAGTAGCTCTGACACGTGCAGCAGATTTTAACTTCGTAATACGGAACAGTTTTGTTCCTTCGGCCGAAAAAACGACTTCGTAAAACCGAACAATTCGTTATACAGAACTTCGTTATACAGTAACTTTTCAACATGCATGTGAATGGGAAAACGGCCGGGAACTGGAAAAAAGATTCGCAGTAAAGAAAATTCGTTATATAGAGGTTCGTTATATGGTGCGTCGACTATTGAAAATGGATCCGAAACACTTATTTGCAATGAATACGCACTCATCCCATTGGGAAAAATCAGGGAAACTGCTAAGGAAGTGAATTACAAATAATCTAGAGTTTGATCATAAAAAGTAAAACTGGTGGATATTCATAAGTTATTAAGTTCTCACATTTCCCTTAAAAATAGTGAAATTATGATATGAATCATCTTGCCAAATGGGTGATATGACTTATATTGTATCAACATCATATTAACCATTTGTTCCTCCAGCCTTGCCCACATTCTTATTGAGGTATACATTTTGCTATCTCTGCCTTGAATTCTACTTTTTTTCCACACCTGTTGCTCACATTGCAGCCGGAAAACTTGTTGCTTGCAAGCAAGGCAAAGGGAGCTGCTGTGAAACTAGCAGATTTTGGCTTGGCCATCGAAGTTCAGGGAGACCAGACTGCATGGTTTGGTGAGTTTTGAGTCCAATGATATCACATAAGTGAGATCCTTTTGGAAGTGTTTTTGATGGAGCATTGCATTTACATATAAATACAAGGTGTGGTCAATTAAGTTCATTAATAGGTGGTGTGAAAATGCAGATTTGGCTTTGAAATTCTTCATGTAGTAAGGTCAAAAAAGGTCCAATAAATAAGGTCATGCCTCTTGTCAAATATTAGCTCTGCAGATTATTCAGACTAATATTGTTTGTTGCAAGCATGGGAAGAGAGACAAGATATACATACCAGTGGACAGTCACAAGAAGTGACAGACATGGTTAACATGGGAATTTATGGCTTTTGTGTGAAGAGGTGGCTACTCCTGTTATTTGCAGGTGTTGACTGTTTATGATGAATGTTTTCCTTGTTGTGAAACTGTCTGCAACTTAGTTATCAACATTAAAATGATGGCAAACCATTGGGCATTACAATGGCCACAACAACTGCTATGTTTTCCAATGTTATAAATGTGCTGTGCCATCCCAAATGTGTAAATTTTTCCTCTGAATAGTGTCCAGGAGAAAGGTGGCCATCATTGGATGCCATTCACCAATTTCAGATGCCACAGTATGCATAAGCAGAAGTTGAGGCTGTTGTAATGGCCAATAGATGGCTGCTCTTAACACATTAGCTGCCATGGTGATACTCATGACCTGACATCATGCAACTTTTGAGTATCACCTACGATCCTCACGGCAGCCAATGTGTGTTGATTATCCGATTGCTGGCCATTAAACAATTACAGCCATTTTACGTTCTTCACAATCATTCTGCAGACACAGTTGACATTTATTGATTGATCAAACATTGACATGGTTGACCTATGATTGGCCTTTTTCATTATTTTTCGTTGTAACACAAAACTTGCATCAATCTTACCACTTCTGCAACATGACAAGACTAGTCAGACATATGAGCATTACCTATGAGCATTACCTTTCCATGTATCACATGGAAAACTTTGAGGTAAAATCTGCATTTGCCATCCATTGATAAAAGTGTGAGAACATTTTTGACTGCCCTTCTACTAGAGGGTTTGGCAAAAAAAAAAAGTAAGTTAATAGTGAGGGAGACTGCTTGATTAAAGTTAAGGGAATGTGGAAGGATTCCACCAAATATTGCTAGAAAAGATAGTTAAGGGAGTTTTTAATGAATGGACATGCTTTAAAAAGGAAAATTCTGGTCTGGGGATCTTATCCTAAAAATGACCTAGAAAATGTGGAAAAACATCCATGGAAGGGTGAGGCACTCCGGGACAAAAAGACATTTCCCTTCACAAATGCATTACAAAATTTAAATTTTGCACATTTTGAAGAGACTGTGAGGAAGAGAATGAAGTGTTTTATTATTATTCTGCCTTATCTCTTGAAATGTGGGCCTTCAATCAGAGCCCTTGAATTTACAACCATTGACCCCATTGTGTGCTGATGTGTGTGACCTACAAGTCCTGAGATTTGTATGTATCATATGACATCTGCAAGATCTTAATTCAGGGCCATAGGAGCATGTCATCATGGGCTTAGTTACTTGTTCTACACATCATAGTAGACAATAGTAGTATCAATAGTAGACTCCCATGTAGACTTGAGCAAGATGATTCTGGTGAAGGGCAAAAACCATCATTATGCAAAATCCTAAAGCCTGCAAGGGTCAACCAAGGCTTGATATTCCTTGGTAGGCCTGATGACTTACTGGCATCTGTCAGTAGCATTCAAGAATGTGTTGTTTTCATTGCTTTGGCATATTAGCAGAGAGTGGTGTATGTTTCAGTCAGATTGTCTCTCAGCTCAAATAGAATGTAGGTACTACTGGTGCAAGGTTTTTATTATTGTTGTTGTTACAGGTTTTGCTGGGACACCAGGGTACCTCTCCCCAGAAGTGCTCAAGAAGGAGGCATATGGAAAGCCTGTAGATATTTGGGCATGTGGTAGGTCCATCATCTTTCATCTTCCTCCCTCATAATCAGTCTTTGTTATGTTTAATATATTGTCAGTAATTATCTTTATTCAGTATCATTCAATTTTGTTTTGAAGCTAGAAGCAGAATTAAGGAAAGTATTGCTCGCATGAGCATAAGGTTAGTATCTGATTTAAAGGACTTAAGAGACAAGAGACAAGAAATAAAGTCAAAGTCCTATCCTATCATACCTATTCCCCTGATTTGGCCCCCCCAGACAGCTGGCTGTTTCCTATCCTCAAAGAAAAGCTCTCTGTGTGACAGTTGCACTGGATTGATGACCTTAGCAGAGCTGAACATGGAGTGCTTCAAGGAATACAACAAAAAGCCTATAAAGAGGGATATCAGAAATGTCTCAGGAGGATCAAAAAAGTTCGTTCATGTTGGCAGGGATTATGTTGAAGAGCTCTGAAGATTTTAAGTTTCAGTTTTTAAAAATAAAGAAGTTTTTGAGGTGCAGTCATTACTCATTGAACATCCCTCATAATGACAAAAAAACTGGCATTCCATCATAAATGCTTGGGGGAGGTAAAATATATAAATGTGTAGCAATAAAAAAATATAAGGAATGTGTCTGTGTCAATCTGGGAGATGTCAGGAATTTGTTTATTTCATGTATGAGACTTCAACTCAAGATATACAAGCAATTTCATTTCCTATCAACAGGAGGGGAAAGTATTAGAAGGCTGAAGAATCTCTGTAACTACTCCATCTGTAGGATAAAGCTATAACAAAATGTGAGAGTTCTGCCACAACATAGTCTTCCATGTTGCTATGGTTTTTTCTTGTTCTGGTGCAGGTGTGATATTATACATCCTCTTGGTTGGTTACCCTCCATTCTGGGATGAAGACCAACACAGACTATATGCTCAAATCAAGGCTGGAGCCTATGATGTGAGTTCCTTATCACATATTCTTCACATGGGTTCCATTTAGCTGGTTTACGTTTCCCTGAATTTGATGCTGATCTCTTTCTATTGAATAATTACTGTAGCAAACCTGAAAGTTTAAAAATTCAATTTAAAATTGAAAGACTGACAGACCTTCTGCTGAATGGGTGCTATCTCATCTAGAAAATGAATCCTTTTCCAAAGCCACTAACAGTAATGCTTGAAGAAATTGAAAAATTAAAATGGAATGCCTAAATTTTAGTATCCAGAATATAGCAGAAAAATAAGGATTGATTACAATTTAAGCAACATTGACTTTTGTTGTAAGCCTTTGGTAGTGAATTCCATGTGAAACTTCATCATTCACCATCTCATCATCACCAATGATTTTCTCTTTGACATTGACACCAATAGAGTTGCTTAGTGAGAGTGGGTGGATCCACTGTTCTTGGAATTGACGATCTGAATAAATGCAAAAGCCTAATTCTCATATCCCATCAAATGAACCTCTGGAATCATATTGAATAGATGCTCATGCTTATCTGTTTCATGTTGCTTTTTATCCACATGTGACATGTCATGTTGAGGGAAGACAAATAGGGAATCATGACTTGAGCATCTTGTATGAGGTTATTCGCTCTAGAAAATCTTATACAAATTACATCCATAGACCTTACTGATCCATTGTTTACTTTCATTGCTGCTCCTTGTGCCTTTCATGGGATATGTGTCTGCCCTTGTTTCCAGTACCCTAGCCCTGAATGGGATACAGTGACACCCGAGGCAAAGAATTTGATCAATCAGATGCTCACTGTGAACCCTGCCAAGCGTATCAATGCTTCCGAAGCCCTCAAGCATCCCTGGATATGCGTATGGCTGCTCTCATCAGTGCTTTTACTCTCCACTCACCCAATTGTCCTTATTTCTTAAAAGCTTATTTTTACTTGAATTCCAGCAACGGGAACGGGTAGCATCCATGGTGCATAGGCAGGAGACAGTGGACTGCTTGAAAAAGTTCAATGCCAGACGGAAGCTCAAAGTGAGTTTCCTCTCTTTGCTCTTTTCTCTTCTTGTTCCCATCGTGCTTAGCATCATTCAACAGGTTGATTTTAAAAAATTGACATTGCAATTTCTTATGACAAATATATTTAAATATAAATGTCTGAAATGGCTTCCAGTTTTAGGCCTTTGGACTAGAGACTGACTACATTTGCTCATTTGGCAGTCTGGGAAAGAGTAAATCTCCACAAATTTGAATGAAAAACATTCCTAATGGGTAATTTGGAATTTTCCTAGGGAGCAATCCTGACAACGATGCTGGCAACTCGTAATTTCTCAGGTAAGGCCCAAAGCACATATTCAGTTTATCAAGATATGGTGCATGTCAATGCACAGAGTTTTGGCACTGTAGGACGGAGCATGGTGGCCAAGAAGGGAGAGGAGTCCCAGGTGAAGGGAAGCACTGACTCCAGTACGACCATAGAAGATGATGACATCAAAGGTTCATTCTTTCTCTCTGTCATTGTCCTATTCCCCCATGCCTTTCTCCTTTTCTTCATTGCTCCTGGTTCATCATTATTATCTTGGAGCTGGTTTACTCCCTCAATGCACAGCATGGAATAGCTCTGTGCTCTTGCTCTATCTTCATGCAATGAGAGTTACTTTCATGCTTTCTCACACTTGATTTCTATTCCTTTTTCTATTCTCTGGAATCAGCAGTTACAAAAACTTGTACCAACTAGTAACTTCTGTTATCAATATTTTCAAGAGAGTCAAGGGTTTATCCTTTTTCAAGACCAGTCATATGAGTTACCTTAGTTTGAAATTCCAGTAGGATTATTGAAAAATAAACAGGCATCACTGCATATTATTTTTCATTAATATAAGTGAGCAAAGGTCCAGGAATAGGAAATGACCTTCCCATATTCCTGGTAGTTATTAAGTCTATGAATTCTAATCATGGCCAGAAATATTTGAATCTCTTATTAGCAATGAATGCCTACCCTGTGTGCAACCTGGAGATTGAGTTCAATATGAAATGGACCAGCATTGTTTCTGTTATTAGGGAGGAAATATGAGACATCACATGAGATGTCATGCTCTATTGTAATATTCTGGGTCAGTTCCTCTACCTTGAAGCTTAAGAGAGTAGGTTTTTATTGATATGAGATGCTCTATTCCAGTAGTGTCCAACCCATGGCCTGTGGGCAGAAAACGGCCCACAAAGCCCTAACCCACAATAAACACCCTTGGGTTTTGTTAAAATAATTTCCTATGATACTAGTGACTGCATATGGCCCATGATGGCTGTGGGAGTGAGCTATGTGGCCCCTGAGCTGAAATGGTTGTGCACCACTGCTCTCTATTTCAAGGGCATGGATGACTCTTATGCTTTCCCAGGAAGTACAAGACATAAAAAGCAGGAAGAAGTTTGGGCTTTTTTTTAAGATTGATAATAGGAGCTCTCTTTCATTGAGATCATGAAAGGATAATTGTTACTTGCACTTTTAAAATCACTGCACGATAATACTCTGGTAACATCAAAGTCCACAAGTAGTTTTGTGCTGGTGCTGAGATTCCAGTTAGCATTAATTGTCAAATTTAGCCATATTTAGCCTTGGAAAAGAAAATTAGAAAGTGAAAATATATTATTTTTATAGAAAAAAAGGATATACTTTTGATGGTTTGTGGTTTTCCTACCAACTGGAGTGAGTGAAGTGTGGGAGAGGAGAATTCTGATATCATGTAAATTTTTGCATGAACAACCTTAATTGTCCAAGAAGTTAAAATTAATAATGGACATTCAGCCCATGTCATCCAATATTGACACAGCAGAGATTTATAGTTGGAGAAAATGGAATCAAACCAGTGTTAATGCAATATAGGGAGATTCATCTTTGACGTTACAAGCCATTCTCTGCATGCTGTGAAATTCATGGTAGTGTTAAGGATGACTGCAATAGCCATCCACTAGTAGTGAATCATATTCAGAGCATATCAAAAAAGCTTTTGACCATTAAAAATCAGATATGGTTGAATCTGAATAGCTATCCAATTTGAGACTCCTTACAAAAGAATGATACAATTCCAAAATTGATTTACATAAACAATTCAAGTTCAGTTTGGAATTTGACTGTGACTGAAGGTACAAAGACTTATATTGTATCTTTTGTCCATCTTATGTATCATTGTTTATTTTCACATGCTGAACTCTATTGGTATCATGAAAAATGATTGATTCCATATATCTCACTTTTGCCATAATGTACCATTTCTGCCTGTGGTTCTAGTGCATTTTCTATTGTTTCAGGACCAAACTTTAAAATAGGGCTTTATGTTTATAGGAAAAGGTTTTTGTAAAAAAAATTGTTTATCTGTTTTGGAATGCAAATGATTCCATTCAACTTTTATTTTTTTAATTCACAAATATTTGATTCACATTCATGATGTGATTCAAACTTATGAAAACATTCAGAAAGAAATTAATATTTCTCATTTCAAAGTGCAGAGTGTGATTTGGAGTGGATCCAGCTTTGTTCATTTAACCCTCAGTTAGTCCTCCCATTTATCAGTGAAGTTGTTTTCTATTTTGCATGGGGCTCATTCAACCCCGGAAGACTAACAGAGGGTTAATAAAGTAATATTCTGCCTTCTGACAGATTTGTTTGTCATTGAGATATTCCATGTTTTACTTTCTTCAGTTCTAACAATGAGTTACCATTCATAATTAAAGGCCAAGGAAATATAAATTATCTGTGTTCTGCATGCTCTGCAGCAGAATTAATCATGAAAAGTTTTATTCAAGTTAATTTTTACACAAATGGTAAACCTTCAGTCATGTTGTTTGTGCTTGGGAATATTAATTGCACTGGGAAAAGAGTTTCCATTCTACTCTGAGGCTGGATATATCCATGCCCTGCCTAATTTGATGCTGGTGCCAATGTTAAACATTTGTATTAGCTAATGCTATTGAAAATTTGGCATGTAACAGGTACAAAATTATGCCACTTGAGGAATGCAATTATCATCAGGGGTTAAGCTGGAAAATGGTGAAGTTCAAGGGTGCAAGGTTCAAGATATGGGTAAGGACACCAAGAAGCATTTTTGAACCTCCTGTGCCAAGGTTGAGCATAAAATTGTTGCTGTCCTATGGAAAATGAATATACATAAGTTGGTATTGACAGTGAGAAAGTTGAAAAAAAAAGGGAAAAGTCAGTTGTTTGACATTTTCCTTTTTATTTTCAATTCTGCATCCCCCCCCCCTTTTTTTTTTTCCCAAAGTATTTAAAGCCAATGATGTTTCCCCTGGTATCCCCCTTGTATCAGGTAGTTCATACTGGTATTAGTTTTGATGCATACTTAAACTGCATATTTGCAGTTACTCTCTCCAATGACAATTTTCCTGAGAGGGATGGTAAGCATTCCAGTGGATGTAATTTACTCAGAGAAGACATTGTGGGGGAAGGGAGTGTGGGGGGTGGGGCAGGGGAGGAACTAGTTGGAGGAGGCTGCCGGTGAGTAGAAGAGAAGGCATCCATGTGGGAGGGATGTTGAAAGGGAGAAGGCATCTATGTGAGAGGGATGATGAGAGAGGGAAAGTATGTGGAAGGAAGAAAAGGCATCTATGGGAAGTTGAATGAAAGGGAGGAGATGTCTTTGTGGGAAAGAGAAGAGAGGAGGACAAGTCAGATGTATGAAAGGGAAGGGTGGGGATTAAATTCAGTTTCTTTGAAGTTGCATGGTCGAAAGCAAACTTTTACTAACTCCAACTCCCTCTCTTGCTATTTTCTTTTTGATGCATGGATGTGTTGCATTCACAAGAAAGGAACATGGTAGTAATGCTAACTACTTGTAGATGCAAGTGCAACATGTGTTGCAGATGCTGATAGGACAGCTATATCTGTATGTAAGACGACAGGATTCACAGCCACAATGAGCACGATGACCATGTTGCACAAGCCTGCAGTTTTGCACTTTCGAGTTTGCTTTTTGAAGGGATATGTTGTGTGGAAACATTCTCTAGTTCCTGGTGATGACTGTTTCCCATCTCATCCACTTGATATGTGCAGAGTATTCGGGTAAAATGGGAACTGCTGAACGGACGGCCACGGTGATATCACGTGAGCCAGAAGGTAGGACTTTCCCTCCTGGTTTTTTTTTTCCACCTCTCTCTTCATCCCTCTGTCTTTTTCTTTTTTCCCTTCCTTTCATCCTCCACACAAGAGTTTTTCTCCATTTGTATTATTACCATTCAAACATGGCTTCCTCCCCCAACTCCCATTCAATATGCTCATTGTGAAGGGTTCCATAGATTTTTATTTTATCATTTACACTTCATGCTACTCCTATCACCATTTCTCTCCCATCTTGTCTCATCTGTCTCTGTTGAGCAGGTCTGAATCATGCTTTGCTCTTTCCTGTTCTATCTACTGCCAACACTACAGAGGTAAATGCGTAGTAATTATATTAAATAGGATTTTTTTTAAATTAGAATATTGACATGACAGAGGAAAGTGGCCAACAGTGATAATGACAGTGATGATGCTTGGAATTGAGTTTGATTATCCTAATTGAGTTCTAGAAGTTGTCATTATATTTCAGGAATATCCATCATAACGAAGGTGACCCAATTGTGCACACCTGCTAACATTCAGACTGAAGGTATACTTTTATGCCACTCTGTCTCATAGGCATGTTGAATAAAATGTAGCAGCAGCTGTTCTTTTCCATTGTTAGTTCTTTGGAGAAATACATTAGGCTGTTACTTTTTACATAGCCAGAGTAATAGATAGCAGCTGAATCTGTCACCTCCCCACCTCCCCCCCTTTTTTTTAAAAATCTTTTTTTGATAGCTCAATGTTCCCTCATAACCCCATCTTTCTCCTTCCCCTTCTCCTCATTCTTGCCTACAAATAATCACTTTTCCATAGTAGAATGTCATAGGTGCAGTATTGCAGTTATAGTCATACATGAACCCAATAGACCAGTGATGAGCAACCTGCAGCCCGCGAGGTCCTGTTGTGCAGCCCGCAGGGTTTGCCCACTGAATTTTTTCCCCTCTCATCTGCCATCAGGAGTAGAGCACACCTGCACTTAGTATATCATTGCACTCTGAGAAAGTGGCTTGCTTGGTATTTTGCTCAGTAAAAAGGTGAGAAACAGCTTTAAATTAGTTATTTGCATGTCATTAGCATATACTTTTTAGTACCTGGTTTACTAAGCCAAGCTTAGGATTATGTTGGTACTCAGCAAGCATAAAGCCTGTAATTCAGTAGCAAAAAAAATACATGCAGCCCACCAGGAACCTAATAGGTTCACTTGTGGCCCACAGTCAAGGAAGGTTGCTCATCACTGCAATAGATCCAGTCTTTTGTCCTGGTTCTCAGTAGTTCTGTCAATTACATGGTGAAGTGACTTCTTGATAGTTTACTTTGCATCAGATACGGATAAATAAATCACAAAATATTGTATTGATAAAGGATACTGCATACACCTGTTGTATGTCCTCTCCATTCAATCACTGAACTCGCAATTCTCTTTTCAGTTCTTTTTCATCCTCAATATATGGGTTTTCTTGGAATCCTTTCTAGCATGATTTAATAGTTTTTATTGGAAATTTGCATGCTACTCCTCTTGTACATTTTTGCAAGGAATATTTACTAATCTGGTTGACACTGAAGTGTGTTCTCTTTTTTCCTTTACCTTCTTATTCTCTCTTTTCTGTCTCTTCTCTCTTTTCTGTCTCTTCTCTCTTTTCTATCTCTCTTCTCTCTCTCCTCCCATCTCCATTTCTGGCTCCTTTTCACCCTCAATTCTCATTTATCTATGAATCTCTTTCTGCTTTAATACTCATTCTTCCTTCCCTCACTCTTCCTCTTTTGCTTCTTTTTCACTTCCCCTTTTTCATGCCAACTCTTTCTCTTCTCGTTTTCATCTTGCCCTGTCATGCAGATTTACGTATGGAAGCTGGTGGTCTGGGAAACACGCCCGAGTCTCCTGGTGAGGGATCTCTCTCTTTCTCTTTCTTTCTCTCTTTCTCTCTCTTCCTCTTTCTCTCTTTCTCTGTCTTTTTTCATGATGGCATGGTACCCATTCCCCTCTTCCTCCATCCCATCACATGCATGGTGCATCAATAGAAATACTAGAATGTGATACGAGATCATACAGACCTAGCATGATGATGGCATTGAAATGGATTGTATGATTTGGCATGCAAATGCTAACTCATAGAGACCATGTGAATGGAAGGGATCTTAAGGGCTGCATAAATGCCAGGGCTTTGATGTGAGGGGAGCATGATAGATCTTTAAAAAATAAGGATGGGCCACTCTCTTGTCTGCATATAACCTGGAGCTCTCATGTCTGTTGTTCAATAGAGGTTATTCTTTTCACTGTATGGAGTGATTGCAAAAATCAGTGCAGAGTAATGCATGAACAATCCAGGTGAAGCAAACAACTTTCTGTTCCATAGTTATTATTTTTCATGCTGTTTTCCTGTTATTAGGCATTTTCATTTATCTTATATAAGGGATAGTCAAAAAGTTCTGTCATCTTGTTGCCTATGGAAAAAAAAAAGACTCAATTTGATCATACAATGCTTCATGACCTGAAGTAATCTCCTTTGAATACAATTGGTTCAGCTATCCAAAATCTTTTCAGTCCCACCTAGAGCCCATTTTTGTGAATTTCCTTCAATGCCTTGGTCACTGCTACATTGACTTCATCTGGACTGTCATAGCATTTCCCACTCAAGTCATTCTTTGTGCCTAAAAACAGACAGAAGTCATAGGGACTCAAGTCTGGAGAATTTGCGTTGTTCATTTTCATGCCAGAAGCACCCTCTCAAGCAGAGTGTGGTTACTGTTTTAGCTTAGCTATTTTGCATAGCCCCCTTCATTCATTCTCCTGATTGATTGAATTGAAACATATTGGATCCATTAATTGAAACAGATCATGATGAACAAGCTTCATGGAGGGCACTATGATGGCCTAGATGAAGTCAATGCAGCAGTAACCATGGTGTTGATGGGTACCCAAATGAACCTGTGAGGGACTTGTGATCTTTTTTATATCACAAATCACCGGGCCAAATCTACCCAGCCCCTGGGAATTCAGAGGAGATTGCTTTAACCTTTTGCAGTCGACTGTCAGGTGTGGTCTGACAAAGTCCATAACATTGCGAGAAAAACAGTGTGAAGGGTCTAAAATTGAAGCAATTGTAGTTCCAAAAGGAGTCTTTGTTATATGACTTATGGGAGTGATAGAGTTTGTTTATCATCCCTTATAGAAAGCTTTTCTGGTGACTCGGAAGTGGAACTATTTCATAGGTATGAGCCACATAACAGTAGAGAATTATGATAATCTCATTAATATTAACTAAAAGCTTGTGTTCCAAGTCACCAGAAACAGCCATGGAGACTCCACTAGTAACATATTTTTTAAGAGTACATTTTATTCTTGAATAATGAAAATGAGTTCGGGTCAAAAATCTCGGATGAATGATGCTTTTGGTATGGGAGTCCATTCCAAAAAGTCAAGAGGACGCTTATAGTTTTGTTCTGTCTGCTTTTCTGTCCATCTTTCTGAGTATTTCCTCTTCCAATGAGAGTTGATTTCTTGAAAAAGGACCTTCATAATTACTGCAGAAGTTAATATGCTGATGCATATTGGGCAAGATACACAGTTCATTTTTTGTGAATTTCATACCAAAAAGGATACTCTCCTATTGTTTATTTTTGTTATTACTTTTTAGGAAAAAACTAATCTAGAGGTCAATAGTGATGTCCAATGCAGATGTATATTTTCTAATGAGGTGATCAGTGAAGCACTCTTTGGTGAAACAAAGCCCAAGACTGGACTGGGCTTACTCACATATTTATATTTATATGGAAAGTTAGGTCAGGTTTTTTTTTGCCAATCTGACTTGATTCATCAGGGAATGCTAGCCTAAGTTACTGTTACCAGAACAGTATTTTCATTCCATATTACATAAACACTGAGTATTGAAAAAGTTTCAATACCATTTGAACTCCTTTTCAAAACAGCATTCAACTGTTACAATGGGCCATTCTGACTCAATATAAAAATCAATTCATGAAATGTACACCATCTAAAGTGACCCATATGTTGGAACATTAAATCCCAGTGTCATCTGGTCAACTCTGTCACACATGTATGACTTGTGATGATGCATGAACACCATAATGGTCAAATGCCAAATGCTAAAGCCTCAGTAATGATGTAATGTACCTGTTCATTGTAATTGATGTGCCTCATGGATGCTGTCATATAATGATCTGTTACCAACACTTTTATAGTCTGAGAGATTTGAGAAATCCATCAATCAGTTTTTGGTACTTACTTCGCTGGAGGTTGGAAGTCAGTTGCTGAAATGTGTTACAAAACTTTACTGGAAGTGGAGATAGCCATGCCATAAGTGACTTCTTATACATTCTTTTGCTTTTTTTTTGCTGCTCCTTCATTCCCACAAGAATTGTACAGACACCTATTGTTTGATGCTAAGTTTATCTGGAAAATTTTAGACCACACAATATGTATCAATAGGTGTGTATATTTCCAAAAGACATCTAACAAGCCTTAAGTGTCTAAGATCTAGATTTGAAAGTATGTCTTTTTTTTAATGCTTCCTTGGTATTTATGTACCTACTTTCTGTATATATCCACTTGCAAAAGTGGATATGGTTTGTCCATAAATGGTTTGTCCATCATGGAATTTATACATGACATGTTTGCTCAACAGTTTTGCTCAAACTATTGCAATGATACTTTATGCTTAGGAATTCCTCCAATGTCAAAAGTCTCCAAGCCATTTTTCTCTGCAGGACATAGGGTACTGAAAAATGCTGAATGGTCAGAATCACTCTTGATCCCCATTGTCCACATTCTTGTTTTTTCATTGTTTCCTTCTCAGTCTTCATTGTGTCCAGTCCTTATTTTCTTTTTCTGTTCTTCTTTTGAGTTGAGATCACGTGTCCGTTGGTGGTTTATGTTGTTCTGTGTATTGTAGCGAAACAAAATGCTGTTACCACATCTCTCAGTTCCTCTTCCCTGGTTCGAAGTGTGCCTTCTTTCCCCACTGTGATAAGAACGCCTCCTGATTTTCCCCCAAGTGGTAAGTCTCTCAGGGTCCTCTACTTCTCCTTGACTAATTACATCAGTGTAATTAGAACAAGTGAGGCAGTTTAGAGTTTTCTTTGAAAGAATGTTTAACCACATGCCATGTTGACTGCCATTGTGAGAATAAGTTTCTTGAAGTACTGGTAATCCTCCTGAAGAAGGGATTAAAATTAATTCCCAATGCATGGAAAGGACTCTTGGGATTTGAGTTGAAATTTGCTTTCTCCTTGATTTAATTTAATCATTTCATTTTTTATTTTCCTTTTTTTAAGTTAAAGGATCTGATTTCATATTCATTTTTAAGTAGTGCATGTATGTTGCATGAAACTTTTTGGTTTTCCATGGTAGAGGACTTGTGCACTCGCTTGGAGAAATATCCCTTCCTTACCCATACCTTCCTAGATGAAGAAGAAGACTGGGGTGAGTTTCCCATCATGGTATGTGTGGTGTGTGTGTGCATACATGTACACACATGCACTTTTGTGCACACACACACACACACACACACACACACACACACACACACTTTAGCTTGATTCACGGATTTCATGAATTTTTAGGCGGATTTTTGTGAGGAAAAAGTCCTTCAGACACACACACACCCACACACACACACACACACACACACCCACACACACACACACACACACACACACACACACACATGGTGGATGCAAGAAAGTCAAAAGTCTGGCAAAGAAAAGGGGATTTTTGGCTTGCTGGACTTTAAAGAAAGTTGTCAGATGCTCTTGCACAAGACACGATTATTGTGCCTCTTTTGATGTGTCTTGTAAGGACTGAAAGTTCTTAGTTCCAAATATGCATGCCAATAGCATAGGTAGTCTTAGTCAGAGTTTGTCAACAGAGTGGGATACCTCCTGCAATTGAAGGAGGGCTGCCAAATTCTGTTTTTTTTTGGTGACATGGGGGGAAGTATATAGAAGCATAAATGGGACAACATACAAGCTAAGGTTGTCCTAAAACTTGACATCATCTCTGTGATGATGTCACTCTGTAAAAGCTTTTCATAATTGACTGGACAAATCAAAGAAACCAAGGGATGGATTCAGACAAGACCTTTTTCAGAATACTTTGTGGAGTTGCATTTTAGCTTCTTTATGTTGCATGGGATTTCATGAAACATACACTCCATATTGAACTGGGGAATCAAAGTTGAATCTAATAATTTTCCTTCACTTCCTACACTCTGAAGTGAGGAATGGTAGATTAAATGGTGAGTTCATTGTATGCCATGCTCATTCATCCATTGCACAGTCATGGCTTTTAGGCTGCTCCACTGTCCTATTCTGTCAAAGCAAATCCATGTTCCCAGTGACTCCTGATTCCCTGAATGATGCTTTTATGAATAATTTTTCATGCATCACAACTACCTTCTACAAAGGAAGGGGGGGAAGGAAATTAATTTGGTATTTCCCTGGAAGCACCCTAATGCTTTCAGGGCCTTGTCATTTTCATGCTATGGTATAACTTTTATCCTTGATGGAGGCTTTTTTAATACATTATTTTTCTATCATTCCTTGAATGCTAGAAGTTGGACAAAGAGTAAGGAGCATTGGAAAAACAATGAGAAGGTAGGTGAAGGGGTATGGCATGATGTATCTCTGTTGCATTTGAATTACCTTACATTAACATGCTTTCTCTATAGTTCAGCATTCAACAAGTCTCATTTGATTTTCCTTGCATCACTTTTGACTTGAGTCAAAAGTGGAAATGCAGGGTACTCTGCACGGGATTTCACTTGCAATGTACAAACACATTTGACATTCTCATGTGCATATTCAACATTGAAACTCCATAATAGTCTATGCACAAAAGAGGCCTGTACAGAGAAACAAACCACTTGTCTTGGTCAAAGCAAGCACTGTTTTGACCAAGACATGTGGTTTCTCCAATTTTCATTCTGCATTTTGACATTCTTGACTTTTTTTGTAAGGTGAGACCTTATTATATGAAGGGATGATGGTCCAACATGAAGTAATGACTCCAAAGAGTATGTAGGCTTTCAGTAATCATGCCTTTCTTCTGAGAAGCCTTGTCATACCCACATGCTTGATTGTCTCACTCATCATATTATTTGTGCAATCAAAGAAACCCATTGCAGGCATTCATTAATGAATGGTATGGTGACTTGAAGGAAAGCCCTATGTATTTCCCTAAGGAGAACAAGTTATTGTTTTATGGCATAATAGTTATGAATCAATCACAATGGAATGCATGCAAGTGACTTTGTTTAATTTTTTTAAAGGTATATAATGTATGTATTTATATGCCAGTGCATGGCATGGTTCTCTATGTGTAAATCAAAACAGGGTTAGCTAAGTTCTTAAGCTATTCATGAAGACAGCTACCCACCCAAGTGTGGATGACCAGAAGAGGCATGTTTTCTAGAAATGTTGTATTCATTTTCAAGTAAAGAACAATTTTCCTCGATCATTTCTCGACATGTCCCTCTGCAATCAAACCCTCTCATGAGTAAATCCTAGCTCCCAGAGCTGAAATCCTGTGCCTTTGCACATGACACTAGCAGAAAAAGTAGGCTGGAACACCTTGGGATATGCCTGAGGATTAGTCACAGATATGAAAGGCTGCAAATTATATGCATTTTCACAACTGATTATAACACTAAGACCATAAGTCACTTTGGTGCATATTTGGCCCATAGCAAATAATACCTATAGATTTGGAATAGTTCATAAATCTTCCTTCTACATGTAAGTTATCCAAAGGTTATCCAAAATTTAAAATTCTAATGTCAGTATTGATTTGATATATTTGCTGGTGCATCTCGTGTCATCAGGAATATATAACTTGGCTCATGGGATTCATACCTCACATCTTTGGTTCAGATACAATTTGTTCCTCCCTGATATGGTTGAAGCATTGCTCAAATGTTTGCAAAGTCTCCAAATCTTTTGTTTTATATTTTTTCACTATCTAATTCTGATGTTATCATTACTTGAAGGGAGATAATGGGGTTTATGTGAAAGTGTGTTTATAAAAAGAGTAGAAAGAAAGAAACTAAATGTCTTTGTTGAATTCACAGCCTAGTCATATTTTAGGTTTCTTTCTCTGTGATATTTCTAAATGCAGATAGCTATTTAAGTTGTTGTATTAATCTTTGTTTGCCTGACATTAATCTTTTATATAATAATTCTGATACAGCATATGATGAGGAATGTAGCCTCTTCAATATGATGGATCAATAAAAAAGGAAAAGTATGACAAAGTTGCACTTTAGAAGGTTTGAGAGTTACTCAAACAATAGAAATTGATTAATCAAGTTATTGAGAGTTTGTACCTTCATTCAGTTCTTGTAGGGCAAGAATTGCCAAGAAAGATATGAATTGTAAATTTTGCCCATTTTGAAGTTCTTGGTAAGAATTCCTCCTTGGCATTATTCATTCCAAGTGACTATGATATACTAAGTCACATTTATTAATACAGGAACATAGACCCACCTTAATGAATCTATTCATTGGATGAACCCTTCCATGTGTTCCTTCCAATAGAAGTGGAATAATATGCTTTGAAACATTGAGCCATGCTGAATATTAGATGGATTCTTTATCTCAAGCATGTATTATTTACACATCCCTTCATTCATAGCACTCAGCATCATTGCAGGTTGGTCCTAATTGCATTTTGAATCATTTAACCCTGACACCAGGTATGATGTGGCTATGCTGAAGTATTGTGTGGCCCATTAATGTTTTTATATATATATTTTTGGCTATAACTTAACTAATTATAATTATTTATTTATTATAACTTAATTTTTACCAATTTCAATCATATTTAATCTCAAAGTAGTGCTGACCTTGGAATTGTATTTGGCCAAATTTCACAATATTTGGAAATGCTTTGTTCATGAGTTATATGCTTCAACATGAAAACCACTATTTTTAGTAATGTGCTCAAGATACAATCTTGGGGCTTTTTGTCCATTTGTATAAAGCAGTAACCTTTGCCCATTCATTCACCGAAAATGTCATCAAAAAACGAAAAAATTTGTAAATTTCAAACAAACAGACAATGGGCTTAATAAACAGCACAAATACACAACATATGAGTCACAATTATCAATTGAATTTTTCACAAATTTTGCATCAGTATTTGATTAAAAAAGTCAACACACATATGCCAAAGTTTCAAGTTACAGTAAAAATTGAATTATTCAAAAACCTAGTGGCAGAACTCAATGAAAATTGGCCAAATAAAATTATTACATCAGCATTACTTGGAGTTAAAATATTATTGAAATCTGTAAAAATTTACACACGCTATCGCCAAACAAAACTGTAAATACTTAAATGGTCCACCTTGTAGTAACATGAGTCACAATGACAGAGCAGAAAGAAATGTATGGATAGAGTACCGGAAGATAATCTGGCTGAGACCTTGTCAGGAAGTGTTATAACATGGACTGATATACATTTTTGGTATTAGATTCCCTTGCCTGGACTCAACAACCCACTGTTAATTATATACTCATCACCAAAAAAAAAGTCACACCAAGGAGTTATCTTTAAGAAGAAACTAGATGCTTCCATGGACAGGCAAAAAGGTGGGGGGCAATGTTGACATTAGGTACTAGACAGTAAGCAACTAGGATAGTCAAAAAAAAAAAAAAAAAAAAAAAAAAAAAAAAAAAAAAAAAACCCAGCTCTACAAGTACTAAAACTTCTCAACCCTAAATGGGAGAGAGCTCCTTGAACATCTTTTCCTCCTCTTGAGGTTTCAGTACGGGAGGGGGAAGTGGTAGATCGTTTTGGTACTCTTGAGTGCTGATGAAAATGAGTGTACTCATCCAACCACTCTTGAGTTCTGAAGTATGGAAAGGAATGGGAGATACAGTATATCAATTCTTTTCAAAGGTGCTGATTGGCTCGTTAAAGACACATGCATGCTAGAGGGAAATCAACATAAATCTTACGTAAAATCAATGTAAAAATACTGTTAGGAATGCAAACGGGAATGTCAATTTTACGTAAAATTGACGTTAATTTTATATCACCGTTTACATATCACAGAGGTGACATTTATGCAAACATGTTGGCATTATCTTGACAATGGTTTGCGTAAAAATGTTATAAAATGGACAAAAATTTACATTCAATTTACGTAAAATTAACTTGAACATGCTGTTTGGGTCTCTGCTTTTTGCACAATACTCGGAGCCATGCATTGTCCCGTTACAATGCATTGCACCATTGCAATGATGGTCTATGCTCGATCATCTCAAAATTCAATCCATGCTGTTTTGGAGAAATTTTGGATCGTGAGCCGATTTTGAGCCAAAAGGTGCATTGCACCACTGGGGCAGGGGTGCAAAAAAAATTGCAATGCATGTTAGCAATTTGGAACCGTTAAATGTTGATCTCATTGCTAATGTATCTTTTTCTTCCCATTCTTAAAGCTTCATTTCTCTCATTGAAATTTGAATGGCTTTTTTTTTCAAATCACTCAAAAATGTGAATATTCGGAAATTAAATAGATATAGATATAAATAGATACAGCACGCTTCCAACACTTCTCTTGGCAGATCGAGAAAGAACCTCTGTTGAGCCGCTGTCACGACGAGCTAGAAACTTCAATTGGAGGAGAATCAAAGGTACGAAGGATGTGACAGATACGAACCAGCCTATCTGGGTCTCACCCGCTTTCACTGACGTGATTTTCGTCCTCCGAGCCTGCACCATCCAACGAAACTTCCGTTTATAATTTGGGAAGTCTTGTACGTAATGAACCCCGGCTGCTTTCTGAATATAAACAGCATGTATTGTCCCTGGCAGAGAGAAGTGATTGTCATTGAAATTCCTCCCAGGAAAAACAAATTGATTTAATCTCATATTTCAAAAGTAGGTAATGTTAAAATTACACGATTCAGGTACAAAATGCAGACATTCGGAATTTGGCTAATTACAGACCTCTCGCAACGAGATGTCCTCTTGCCCTTCCCAGTGCTCTTGAGATGGTTCACCTTATTACCATTATGTATTAATCATGATTTTTACATTTTTCGCCAACGTGTCTCGAAGTGTTCTGGTGCCGATTTTGAAACTGCCATGATCGGGAAAACTTTGAAAAAAAGTCATAATCAGTCTCCACTTGGTGTATTCTTTCCGTGATGGCTGAAAAAGCGAATGGAGGGGGGGCAACCGGACAATTAACCGGACAAGTGAAATCCTAGGATTCATGAGCGAATATACGGCCGTCTTAGCTCCTAGGACACGAACGTCCATCTGGATCCATGCGCAGGATCGTTATGAACCGTGTATATAGCTGCATTCAACATAAATCGAATGAATGTAAATTGCCACATGTTTACAGCGCCGCTTCCAAGAACATGTTACTCTACAACTGCGGATTTTATTTAGGGAAGGAAAGAAAAACTTTGGGTAAGATTTTCCGGGTTCGCCCGTAATGTCCTTTTTTTCCGATTTCCAGGAATATCCCTCGTGCAGACACTAATGCTGTCATGTTCGACATGGAATTTCTTCAAGAGAGCACTTCAACGCTATTTTCATACTCCGGCTGTGTGCCACGAAAGGAAGGTACAAGATGGAATCAAGATGCAAAAATTATTCCGGGAACGCGATTTGGCAGCGCTTCGCATGGAGAATCGGAGCGGCAACGGGAGGGGATGAATGTGTATATGATCCGCTTTGGGTCATGTCCCACCGTTCAGAGTATTCCTTGCTCCGGTACCTGCAGCACTTGCGTTCTCCCACTTGAAACCCCAATAACGAATTGAACCGTATTGTTATTGCCGGCCTGTGGTGTTCACGGCTGCCTCAGCGGATCAACCGGCCGGTAACTCCCACCTAGCTTCCTGGAATCCCACAGGATCGGAGGGCGGAGTGGGAACATGTGAGAGGTCGGCAGGACGAGCTCAAGCCATGTCGAAGTGGACAGGGTAAACGCGGGCCCTCAGGATCGTCGGTGACTCGAACGTCAAGCGTCTTGAGGGAGCGATGGGAAATGATTCAGGAGCTCAGGTTTCTTTCGGTCAGTTCCCTGGTGCTAGAATCGAACACATTAGGGATGAGGTCGGATAGGTGGTGTGCTCCGAGTCGGCCGAGGAAGTGTCGGTGGTCCCTCGCGTTGGGACCAACGACACTCCCAAGTCTGGCACTGAACTCATCATGGGCAGGCTGAAGTAGGCTATCCGATCGTGTCGGGAGACAAGGTCGGGGGTACGAGTGACGGTATGTACGATCCCGAGCCGGCTAGACGAGGGAGGAATCACGTGGTCCAGGTCGGAAGGGGTTAACGACAGGTTGAAGGAGTTACGTATCGCGGAGGGGGCATTGTTTTTGGACATCATGGAGGCTCTGAGGCATCGTAAAAGTTCGATGGCTAGGGACGGAGTACATTTCTCGAAAGAGGGAGCCGGAGCAGTTAGATCGGCTATCATGAAGGAAATGGAGCCTCTTTTTGGGTTGTAGATGGGGGGCGGGGGAATCCTAAAACGCAGAGGCATCGAATCGAACGCGATGGGGGAGGAAATGAAATGCACATCATGAAAAACTTTCGTTTGTTCGTTTCCGCATTAACCAAACAGCCCACCGCGTTCTTCTCGACCGCCTCTATCGAATATTTTTCATGCCCGATACATCAGATAGTTTTCAGATCCACCATTTCAGTCCATCTTTTTCTCATCTGGTTCTCATGATGAGAAAATGAGGAATGGAGAACTCAGACTCTCTACCATCGTTTATAACATCGGATGTAATCAACGAGTTCTTGGAATGGGTTATTTTCGGGAATATGAGTTTGTTTTTCATCTTGGCCCCATGAACCTCTCTCGAATATGATGATGACAAAAGAATAAGTGTCCGTGTTCATTGAATCCTCTAATGAGACAATGCGAGACATGCGACAATTTATTAAAATTCATGTGTGGGACGATTCCGCGGAAAGGGAGAACTGCACTTACAATTCCCAAAAAGACCATGTTGTATTTGAATATCGTCAAAAGTTTCAACATTCTCTCAATGTTGATAGGAGTAACATCCGTGGAAGTGTGGCAGCAGCATTCCAGGTGAGAACGTTGAAGCAATGTTTCATCAATGTTGTAGATCAGCTTGCAACATAGAGCAACATAGGGAACGTTTCGGAAAAGTTCCATCAACATACTGTGTTACTTGGCTACATTACCTAAGTAATGGTCGTATGACTCACCTCTGAACGGTGCAAAAGGGAATTGCTCGACTTAGGCAAGGGTACTGGCAAATAAAGTGACGAGCATCTCAGCACATAGTAACCATTCAATGTCAATCGCATTGCTGAAGTATCTAATTTTTTTGCATTTAAAAAGCTGTGTTTCTCCCTTTGGAAGTGGTGGGGCGTTTGAAAAAAAACACTCCAAATCGAAATTGGAAATGTACTGCATTTTTATATCATTTTCTGCTTAGAAGTAATTAAGAACAGAACTTATGTCGTTTCTGTTTTGTTAGTGGGGCAATTCCAATTACTATTCTGCATAGGGTTAAATTAATATCTAGAAATCCGCGATCTTGTCATATTTTCGGCATCCTGATTCACGCCTCCTTCCTCTCTCATATTTCATGATTCAAAAGCGTAAATAGGATAGATGACGAAAAGGAAATCTTATTTTCGGCTGCTATATTTGCATCACTCTCCTAGATGTACATTCTCGTGTAAAAATTCATTCTGGAGAATGGAAAGGATAAGAAATTAACGTTAGTGTTGTGATTGTCCCTGTTCGAAGTGAATGGGAGAGAATTATCTTTCTATACTGAATAATGCAAGACTACCGAAATTGAAAAACCTGAGCAACCATAAGGAAAAAGTTTGAAAGTCATCTAGTTCACCACTTTTCCTTCTAGAATGTAATGCAATAAAAAGACATTCATCCAGTACCTAATAACTGGAATAAAATTCTGACTTAGCGAGTGTTCGAATGATTTCACCGACTTATGAAGAGGAATAGTGAAGTGATGATTTTTGACGATGAGCTACTGGAGGATTATGGTTAAGAGGAAGGCCACCTCACTAGAAGGGTCACGCCCCTCATCGAGCTGATCCCGACCAGCGCGAAGAAGATGTAGGAAGCTTACATCCCCATGGGTTGCAAGTTCAGATCCGGATTATTGGGATAGAAGATGTTCATCTCTGCGCGGAAATCTGGAATGAGGTTCCAAGAGAAAGCAAGAATGAGACGAACGGATGATCGCTCCGATGGCAATGAGCAGCACGACCCAGAAGTCCAGGGCCCAGACTCCGGAGGTGAAACGGAGATAGAATCGGAAGGAGAATCGGAAGCGAGGGGTTTCTGGGTCCTGCCGGCAGCGCTGCCATCGGGCGAGGTTGTACCACACCAAGAGGAGCCCGGGCAAGAGGCACCCCAAGCCGGCCAGGAAGTGGCCGTCAATCGCCTGGAAAGTCTGTTCATGCAATCTTCCTGCCTTGACACCGTCCTCAGCATGCGCATCTATTAAATCCGAGAATTTAGTTAAGACAAGTTCGCGTGAGATTACAGGTGGATTATTGCACTCTCAGCGCTGTAATGGTCTGGAGTCAAAATTGAATATTCTTTCACTGACCATCATATCATTACATTGTAGTCGTACAATGTGAAACGCATTGCGGAAGTACCTTTTTTTTGCATTTATTAAGCTATGTTTCTACTATTCTACTATTAAGCTATGTTAAACCCGGCTACCTTCTCAACGAAAACATGTATTGTCCCTGGCAGAGGCGAGCGAATGTTCTTTCCATCACTCCCAAGAAAACCACATTGATTTAGTTTCATGTTTCAACTTTTCCTCAAGAGATCTCCTGTCGAATGTAAAACTGCCACGAACGGATTACATTTTAGAAAGTCAACTATGCCACTCTCCACTTGATGTTTCTCTTTCTTTAGGTTCGTTTGAATAGGGGGATTTTATTCAACGAAACAAGTAAAATAAAAGTAAAGTAAAAGAAGATGGTTTTCCGCATTCCCCAATGAACTTTTCTTTTTTTCCCCCTTGTTTTTCTGTATCAACCTTCACGTTGACAGTACTGCTGTCATCATCGGACGACATTCAGAGCGGGTTAACTTGATTTTTTGCGTATGGCTTGCCTCTCGTAGAATAAGAGAGAAATTCATATTTTGATGCCGTATCTAATATATATAGACGATCGTGACTGACTGACTGACTGACGCTAATTCTAACCATGTTCCAGAAAGGTTAGAAATCTGAAACTTGGTACACATGTACCTTAGTGAGGTGGCATTACTCTTAACCATAACCCTCCAGTGGCTCATTGTCAAAAGTCATCACTTCACTACACCTCTTCATAAGGCGGTAAAATCAATCCAACACTCGTTAAGTTAGTTATTTATTCCAAACAGAAAGGTTAGAAATCTGAAACTTGGTACACATGTACCTTTTGGGGTGCAGAGCGCAGAAAAAATCCGACTTTGGAGGTACATGCCCTGGGGGTACACATTTTGGGGGGAGAAGTTTTTTTAAAAATATATATCATGATGGATAAAGATGTCATCGAGAGATACCACTTCCTGTCATTGTTTCGGTGGTGTAGTGGTAGCACATCTGACCGGTCATCGTGAGGCCCGTGTTCAATTCCTAGCCATTCTATGCCTTTATTTTGGCTTCTCTTGCCTTCCATGTCCCGTTGCTTGAATAAAACGGAGAGACATGGAAAGCTGAAACTTGGCATGGACGTGCCTACCGACACGACGAGTTCAGGAAAAATGCAAAATTACTAATTACTAATAAATTCCTTTGGCATTTTGTGTCAAGAAATTTCCATTTATTATGTCCTATACCACTCTGATTGGGATGAAAAAATTCAACCGTCTCGAATTCCACTCTGAGTGCATCAGCAGGAACGAAATTGGGAATCGAAATCAATGTCTCATTCCAAACACGTCGGGATCACTTTGGCGAAAAAATGTTAGGTATGGTCAGATTTCGAACCACTTGGGGATAGCAGCCGCAGACCCCCAAACTTCCCTGATATAACTTGGCGGCAGCCAACCGAGTCTTAGTAGCAACGCAACGAAAATTGTACGCGGAACTTTCCGAGATTTCGCGGGGAGAGGACTTCACAACCGGGAGCCTCTAAAAGTGCCCACATTTCATCTCCAATATCTCAAAGGGGAAAGTTCAAATAAAAAATAAATTCCCTCCCCCCCAGGACACTATAACAATCAATAACTATATAATCGAAGTGTTTAAATTCTAATGGAACTTAGAGATTTTGATTCTATGCAAAATGGTCACCTTTAAAAAATGGTGGGGCGTTAAAAAAAATCACTGTAAGTTTAATACTAGATCATGGTAGTCAAAATGCAACGCGCTAACCCCACATTTCTTGGCAGGACGATAAAGAGCCTCCATTGAGCAGCTGTCATGATGTGATGAAGGCTTCCATATTTCGATTTCGTTTTGCGACTCATTCCCTGTTGACTTCAATTTGACTATCCTTTCCAAACTTCAGAATGAATTTTCACATATGTAGAGGAAAGCGATGGGAATATTGACGCCGAGAGTAAGATTTCCTTATCGACATCTATCCAATTTACGCTTTTGAATTATGAAATATGAGGGGAGATGGAGGTCTGAATCAGGATGCCGAAAATATGACAAGATCGCGGATATCTCGATATTCACTTAAACCTATGCAGAATGGTAATTGGAATTACCCCACGAATAAAAAAAAATTGTTTTAACTAAGTTCTCGGATTTAATAGATGCGCATGCTGGCGACGGCGTCAACGCAGGAAGTTCGCATGAACAGGCGATTGACCCACACTTCCTGGCCGGCTTGGGGTGCCTCGTACCCGGCCTCCTCTTGGCGTGGCACAACCTCACTCGATGGCAGCGCTGCCGGCTAGACCCTGACTCCTCTCCGTTCCGATTCGCCCTCCAATTCACCTCCAGCGTCTGGGCCCTGGACTTCAGAGTCGTGCTGCTCTTTGCCATCGGAGCGATCATCCGTTCGTCTCATTCTTGCTTTTGAAACGGAACATGACACAGAACCTAATTCCAGATTTCCTCTCAGAGATGAACTTCTTCTATCCTGATCATACGGAGCTGAACATGCAGCACACGGGGATGTACGCTTCCTACATGTTCTTCGCGCTGGTCGGGATCTGCTCGGTGAGGGGCGTGGCCCTTCCCCCCGCCTCAAGTGAGGTGGCATTACTCTTAACCATAACCCTCCAGTGGCTCATTGTCAAAAGTCATCACTTCACTACACCTCTTCATAAGGCGGTAAAATCAATCCAACACTCGTTAAGTTAGTTATTTATTCCAACTAATAGGTACTGCATGAAAGTTGCTTAATTGAATTACATTCTAGATGGAAAAAGTGGTGAATTTGATAACTTTTAAACTAAATCCTGATGGTTCTTCCGGTAGACTCGCATGATTCAGTAGAGAAACTTTAGTCTCTCCCAATCATTTGGAACAGGGATATTCACTACAATAATGTTAATTTTTTATCCTTTCCAAACTTCAGAATGTATTTTCACATGAGAATGTATGTAGGTGAAAGCGATAATAATATTGACTCCGAAAGTACGATTTCCTTATCGACATCTATCCAATTTACGCTTTTGAATTATGAAATCTGAGGGGAGATGGATGTCTGTATCAGGATGTCGAAAATATGACAAGATCGCGGATTTCTCGATATTCACTTAACCATACGCAGAATAGTAATTGGAATTGCCCCACGAACAAAACACAAACCACATGAATCCTGTTCTTAGTTACTTCTAAGCAGAAAATGATATAAAAATATTTCCAAAAACATATTTCCAAGCTCATCGCAAATCATTTGGTGTGCTGTAGGCAAAGAGGGTTCCGTCATAGTTGTCAGTGATACATTTCTTTTCACGGAATGGTTTGTCACCAGAGCGGTATAAATTAGTTCGTAACCCGGGACTGCACAGTTCTAAAGAGAACCTCGTAACCCTTCCAGGTGCACATGTGCTTCCTATACGGGATATCGTTCGGGGTCGTTGGTGTGTTCTTGGTAATCGTCCAAAACGCCAGCGTTCGCCCGACATCTCCTCATTTCCCTCAACGCAGAATAGTAATTGGAATTGCCCCACGAACAAAACACAAACCACATGAATCCTGTTCTTAGTTACTTCTAAGCAGAAAATGATATAAAAATATTTCCAAAAACATATTTCCAAGCTCATCGCAATTCATTTGGTGTGCTGTAGGCAAAAAGTGTTCCGTCATAGTCGTCAGTGATACATTTCTTTTCACGGAATAGTTTGTCACCAGAGTGGTATAAATTAGTTCGTAACCCGGGACTGCACAGTTCTAAAGAGAACATCGAAACCCTTCCAGATTCACATGTGCTCCGGATACGGACATCGTTCGGGATCATTGGCGCGTTCTTGGTCGTCATCCAAAACGCCAGCGTCCGCCCGGCATCTCCTCATTTCCCTCCAATGTCTTTCAGCGTCCTCCCCGGCCTGCTCCTCTGCTTCTCCCTGATACTGCAGGGGACGTGGAACATCCAGATCACAACGATCGTGCAACAGCCGTGGATTAGCGCCTGGAATTTGTACAGCCCGATGCACGTCAGGCTCATCGTTTCCCTCTGGAGCGCCCATGCCATCTTCGCTGCTTTCTTTCTCTTCATCCTCATACTCGTCGCAGAAAGGGTCGTCAAATGCAAGAAGAGCAAGTGCAAAACTGTTTCTAAGGTCAGTCACTATGTGAAAGATGACTCCTTGCGAATTATTCATTTCTACCTGAAACAAGTGCATTCATTACAACATGTAATGAATGCACTTGTAAGATGAGTGGATGCATCCACTCATCTTACAGAGGGATAAGATTTTTAATCTCTTGGTATTGCGCATATACAAAGTGTTTTGATGATTGTCAGCTTTTTTCAGATTTCTCAGAGCCATTCATTGTCCCGTTACAAAGTTTACAGGTGGATTATTGCATTCTAACCGCAGTAATGTTCAATGCTCATTAAACCTCAAAATTCAATTCTAGTTGTTTTCCCAAGTTTGATCCCTAAAACGAGTTTAAACGTATATATACTTTACAAAGGATTGAACTTGGACAAACGAAAAATTCGGTTTTTTTCTTTCTTCGAATCGGAGCAATTTCTGAGCCATAAGCACGAACAAATCGATTCTGAAGTCAATGTAATATATTCTTTGACTTGTCATGCATCTCAGTACATTCTAACCGTTTAATTTCGATCGCATTGCTGAAGAACAGTGAGGGACAACTCTGTGTCAATGTTTGACACAGTTCCAGTTCATGACTCATAACTCAAGTGTAACGAGTCTAATAGAATTTGGATTTCAGGCAACCATACGCTATTTCCTGGCTTTTGATTGGTGCTAGTCACGCGTCAAAGCTCTTCATTGCATGAAAATCTTTTTCCCCGCAAAATTTTTTCAAGTGTCTGAACAGAAAATAGTTACTAGGAGCCAGATCCGGGCTGTAGGGAGGATGATTCAGCTCCTGAAAGCCACACTCCTCATTGCTGCCTGAACTTTCCATGATTTGTGGACGGGCGCGTTGTCATGGAGAAGAAGGACCCCCCCTTGACAACTTTCCTCTGCGTTTTTCCTCGATGGCATCATGTAAATTTTTCATGGTGGTAGCATAGGAATCGCCAGTGATTGTACACTCGTCTGGCATGAACTCGAGCAGCAGTAGTTCCTCGCTGTCCCAAAACACGGTGGCCATAATCTTTCCTGCAGATTTCTGAACAGGAAATTTGCGAGGCGTTGGCGATCCCTTGTGGTTCCACTGCATGGACTCCTGCTTGGTTTCGGGATCCCAGTGATGAACCCAAGTGTCATCACCACTTACTATTCTAGGAAAAAAAGTTTCCCCGATTTGTTTAGAAAACCCCAAGTTTTCCTTGCAGATGTCAGATGTGTTCTTCTTCTGAGCTGGAGTCAGCATTCTTGGGACCCATCGAGAACCGACTTTGGACATGTGTAATTTTTCATAAATGATGTGAATCACTGTGCCCTCTGAAATCCCCAGTTCATGAGCTAAAACGGAGACTTTGGTGCGACGATCCTCCAGCATCGCACTCTCCAATTCGTCACACATTTCCTGATCAGAAGCCTCCACAGGGCCTTGGGTCATCTTCGATCGACTCTCTTCCCCACTTAAACTGCTTGCTCCAAAAGTTAACTCTGTAATAAGAAGGCGAAGACACACCGTAAACGTTAGACATACGTTCGTGAATCTCCTTAGGTGCTTTCCCTAGTTTGGTGAGGAATTTCATCACTGAACGATGTTCGACTTTCGTCAAATCCATGACACAGACTCGGGAAAAGAAATCTAATGTGCTACCACTTTGAACGGACTCGAGCCACTGAGCTGGTATAATGGTGGGGCACTCACGAGACCCGTCGAGACATGACACAACAGGCACAGGCCTGTTGCTCATCCCTTTCATATTCAGGTAGATAACTTATTGAGTGGCCCTCGTAGCATTTTCTCACGGGCATTAGGGAAAGGAATCAAATCGGTGATGACCTTCCATCGCCTTTATGGACACGAAACCCAGAAGATGATTTGCGAATTTGCAACGAAATGAATATTTGTTTTCACCTTCCATCCCGGACCTCGAAAGCGGTGGAAAAGATGCCACATCATCGACCGATAACGATCGGTAATCGACGGCTCTCGACCACGCGCTCATGAGGAATGTTCATATCATATGATTTTCCACGCCGACGCTGATATCTCCATAATGGGATGGAAATGGACGCGAGTCAGCATTACCGCCCTCCTCCTGACTTTCCTCGGTCTCTCGCGCGGATCGGCGACTCGCCGCGACGATTTCCGTCGGCTTTGCCAGCGGTGATTTCCTCCGTGGAGAACTCGAACGTCTCGGATGCCATCGGTCCAGCTCGGTCTGCTAGGTCTCCCTCGTTTCGTTTATACTTTGGTCGAATTCGGTGAATAAAAAACGCATGGAGAGGTATAGAATACCTTGTGAAACCGACGATGAAAATTCTCAGATCGTCATTTTCTTTGAATATCGCATTGAAAACACTATAAAAATTCACTTCCCTAAAGCTTCAAGCGCCCAAGCTGTCTGAATTAAAAGCGAAATTAATCGTACAGACATAAAGTGCGTCTCATCCACTGAGAGAACGACTTTCCCCCTCGAACGATATGACATTCCACATTGACGGACGTTCAAGGACCGTTGCTCTCTGCCCAAACGACCTAGAGACTTCAAAACTATCATGATGTAAATTTTAAAACGTTTTCTGTTATTCGCGACGTTTTATCGACGAAGATCCATTTTCCGCCTTCCAGCAGATGGAGTGAGAGGTGAAACGGGGAAGTTGAGACACGGGATGCCTCAATTTGTCCGGGAAAATAGCCGTGAGAAAAGGGAGAAAATGAACTCTCAATGCATTGAAGCCTCTTTACGAGCAGGTTCTTCGGAAAATGCCGCACATCTCGTCGAGGTTCACCAAGGAGAAAAAAAAAAAAGCCTCCGGTCCCGCCTCCGCTTCGACGAGAGAAGACGACCGAAATCCGTTTCGATTCTCGTTTTTCAGACATCGAGTCTCCCGGGGGAAAACTTGCGAGGAAGAGTGGGAGAAGATGCCTCGAGATGCATCAAAGAGGAGCCACGAGGAAAACGAACGCGATGGGGAAAATAAAATGCATACCGTGAAAATCTTGCGAGTTCGTTCCCTTATTAACCAAACAGCCCACCGTATTTTTTTTTCGCCTGGCTCCATCGGATACTTTTCATGCCGATTCGAAGACTTCACGAGAAACGCGAAATCGGTGGCTTCTCCGGTAGCATTGCAGAGAGACGTTAGACGAGCAGAGATGCGGCAGGGAACCTCGTTCGACGCTGATCGAATGAATATCGAGACGCGTGCTCGCACCAGAACCGATTCCGCGATGGAACGAGATCGTTCAGCAGGAAATCTTTTTTTATGGGAATCCCAAACGAAGAAGCATTGTTCGCTTCATTCGCCGGCTCCCAGAGCCACTTCCGCCGCGGATGCCGCTCGGCGAAACGAGGAAAGACGTCGGCGACGGCTTTCCGCTTGCCGTTCTTTCCTGCGTCGCGCGAAGGAACTTCGCGTCGACAGCAATGCTGATATCATAGGCCGACATTGGAAGTGAGTCGGCACGATCATCCTCACACTCATCAACACCTTCAACCTTCTTCTTCTTTTTTTCTTTTCATCCTCTTTAAAAGCGGAGATCGACCAGCAACAGCGGCAGTTCCGATTTCCTGATGGAGGGCCACAACACTTCGGGCGCACCCGATCCGGCTCGCTCTGGTATTTCTTCCTTCCTATTCACAAAGTCTATTGTGTCCTTGAAGTCGCCTGCGTCCTTAAAGTCTCCTGCGTCCTTGAAGTCTCCTGCGTACGTCCTTCGTATCGTCTCTAAAAATAATACGCTAATGCCTTTTTAGAAACCGCGTTGCGATGTTATGAAAAAAGATAACCAGGCGTGTCGTGCAGTATATCGTTCGAAAGCTTATTGTCTGTAGATGTGCATCGTGCAAAGCACATTCGAAGTGCGAGATCACAACGTTTACCGCAATGCTACCCCTGGTTCCTACAAAAGCAAATACGACTGCTGCTTGGGTGTGTGGTGCTCGACAGACTCATTCGTTCAGCTTTGTAACGTCGTCGCGTCATCATTCCACGTCGAATATTTCACAGTGAAATCTTCTCGTGTGACGAGCAATAATTTTGGTAATCTGATATGAACCAACGCCACGACGATTTCCATTAAATCCACGAAATGTTGCTAATTCGAATATGGGTTCTCAAAAATCGGGATCGGCAGTTATTGCAGCAAAATAACGAGGAGAAGTAAAGAGTTGAGCAGTCGGGAAATAAAGCATCACTTTCATTCATCCCTCGGCGTCAACGTATTTGACCGCGTTTCGCATCGCGAATCGGAGCGGGAATAGAAAGGGACGAAGATGAATAAGGTCCACGGGGAGTCGCATTAGGCACTCCCGTTCGCGAACGGGTCGAGACCGATTGGGTATCCACGAATGTCGAAGAAGGAAAAAGTGTGATTTACCATTACACCCGCCGATTTTAACGGACTTCTCGGAACTAACAGATGCGCACGTTGGGGACAGCGTCGATGCCGGAGGATCGTTTCTCAAGACATTGCAGGGGATCGACAGCCACTTCATGGCCGGCTCGTGGATCCTCTCGCTCGGCCTCCTCTTGGCGTGGTACAACCTCACTCGATGGCAGCGCAGCCGGCTGGACCATGATTCCACTCCGTTCCGTTTCTCCATCCGGTTCTTCCCCAGCGTCTGGGCCCTGGACTTCTGGGCCGTCTTCATCTTCTTCATCGGAGCGATCATCGGTGAGTATCGTTCCAGCATTCGAAACGGAACGTGTCACGGAATGTAATTCCCGATTCCCTCGCAGAGGTTAACTCTGTGTACACAGGCATTCCGGAGGCGAACCTCCAGCACTCAGGAATATACTCTGCCTACATGTTCTTCGCGCTGGTCGGGATCTGCACGGTGAGGGGCGTGGCCCTTCCTCCCGCCTCCAAAGAGGCAGCCTTCCTCGTCGCAATAGCACTCGAATGGATCTCCATCAAAAATCATCACTTACCTAGCCCTCTTCATAATGCGGTAAAATCATTCATACGCTCTTTTTGCCGGTTCTTAATTGCATTTGAAGTGGATTGGATTAAAGTAGTTCAATTGCATTGGATTCTAGAGGGGAAAAGGTTTTGAATTTGATAGATATGCACCATTGCATTCGGGTTGCTCAGGAATTTTCATTTCAGAAGCCATTAATAATTCAGTAGAAAAAATTAAGTATTTCCCAATCACTCTGAAGAGGGACAAAGGCAACGATGATGCTTCTTGCATATGCACTCCAGCGTCCAGAATTAATTTTCCGATTCGAAAATGCATGGATTGGAATATAGCAGCCGAATGGAAGATTTTCTTTTCGATATCTATTGACGACAATCTAAATTCGGCTTTTGATTAATGGAATATGAGAGATGAAGTCCTGAGGAAGAACACCGGAAATTTATTAGGTTCACGGATTTCTCGATGTTTGCTTTACGAAGTGAAGGATGTGGAATCGCCCTACCAGCAAAACGCAAGTCACGTAAATCTTGTGCTAATTATCAATAAGCAAATAATTATATTTAAAGTCTAGCATGATTCCGAACTCTTTGCATTTCACTATAACCGAAGGATGCTTCTTCGTAGTTGTCAGTGATACATTTCTCGTCAAAGAAGGGTTTGTTACCAGTGAAGTATGACTGGTTCGTAACGTGGGACTGCAGGATTCTAAAGAGAACCTCGTTACCCTTCCAGATGCACATGTGCTTCCTATACGGGATATCGTTCGGGGTCATTGGTGTGTTCTCCGTCCTCGTCCAAAACGCCACCGTCCGCCCAGCATCCCCGCACTTCCCTCCAATGTCCTGCAGCGTCCTCCCCGGCCTGCTCCTCTGCTTCTCCCTGATACTGCAGGGGACGTGGAACATCCAGATCACAACGATCGTGCAACAACCGTGGATCAACGCCTGGAATTTGAACAGCCCGGAGCACGTCTTGCTCATCATGTCCTACTGGTGCTTCCATGCCATCTTCGCTGCGGCCCTCCTCTTCGTCCTCGTGCTTGTCACCGAAAGGGTTGTCAAGTGCAAACTGAGGAAGGACAAAACTGCCTTTCAGGTTCGTCCGCCACCACGCGAACGATGACTACTTGCGAATTCATTCTTTCCACCATAAATAAGTGTACTCATTACTTTATCCACTTACAGTGGTACAGTGGTGCAGGAATATATAGGGTGATTTAAAAAAACGCCATATCGTTTTCCATGGGAGAAAGTCACATTCATATATTCTGGAAATTATAAGAAAGATAAAATCTTCATGTTTGGCATATACGAACTGTTGGGATGATTGCCCAAGCAGCATGTTTACGTAAACAATATATCAATTCCTTGCAAAAATGTAAATTTCTTGCGATTGCCATGGAAATGACATCACTTTTACGTAAAATTTACGTTCCTAGATTTACGTCACCAAAGTGTACGTGTTTTTATTTTACATGAATTAGACGTCACTCCATTTGACGTGAAGTACATGATATCAAGTTTATTCAAAATTAACGCCACAACATCCGTATGAAACTTTAGCTGACCATCCTGCAGCTGCAGTACCAAGATTCCTCACAAGATGGAACCCTTGGTCCCTGCATCCGACAAATACTATTAAGTACTGGCTTTCCTGATGGAATATTCGATTTTCTTACCATCCTTCCACTTTTTATTATTCAATCCATGAATATATATATGGAAATCATGAAATTACAATATATATTTTCATAATATATGACTCAGGGAATCATTAAATGCTGAAGTTAAGCTTTTTATTACAGCAATGCACGGAATAAGTGAAGAGTAGAATCCCAGCTCTAGAGGATTTTGGTAGCAGCTCGCTATGAGTTCACTGCCTTTCCATGCCCCAGCTGCCGGGGGTAGAACTCCCGGCAGCTAGAACTGCCTTTCTCAAGGCTTCCCAGTACCTGGTTTGCGAGCGACTCGCTCGGGCTCTTCCTACCCTCTCTTCGTCTTTTGGTTTCTCTCTCCAGCCTGTTCCTCGTCTGAACACCGCTCACCCTTTTCTAAAGTCATTGTTTAGCTGCTCCTTTTCTCTCTACTGTTCATAACTTTCATATCTTGTCTCCTCTGCTCACCCCTTGACTCGTTCTCTTGTCCCCCTTCTCTCCCNATTATGAAGAGGGCTAGGTAAGTGATGATTTTTGATGGAGATCCATTCGAGTGCTATTGCGACGAGGAAGGCTGCCTCTTTGGAGGCGGGAGGAAGGGCCACGCCCCTCACCGTGCAGATCCCGACCAGCGCGAAGAACATGTAGGCAGAGTATATTCCTGAGTGCTGGAGGTTCGCCTCCGGAATGCCTGTGTACACAGAGTTAACCTCTGCGAGGGAATCGGGAATTACATTCCGTGACACGTTCCGTTTCGAATGCTGGAACGATACTCACCGATGATCGCTCCGATGAAGAAGATGAAGACGGCCCAGAAGTCCAGGGCCCAGACGCTGGGGAAGAACCGGATGGAGAAACGGAACGGAGTGGAATCATGGTCCAGCCGGCTGCGCTGCCATCGAGTGAGGTTGTACCACGCCAAGAGGAGGCCGAGCGAGAGGATCCACGAGCCGGCCATGAAGTGGCTGTCGATCCCCTGCAATGTCTTGAGAAACGATCCTCCGGCATCGACGCTGTCCCCAACGTGCGCATCTGTTAGTTCCGAGAAGTCCGTTAAAATCGGCGGGTGTAATGGTAAATCACACTTTTTCCTTCTTCGACATTCGTGGATACCCAATCGGTCTCGACCCGTTCGCGAACGGGAGTGCCTAATGCGACTCCCCGTGGACCTTATTCATCTTCGTCCCTTTCTATTCCCGCTCCGATTCGCGATGCGAAACGCGGTCAAATACGTTGACGCCGAGGGATGAATGAAAGTGATGCTTTATTTCCCGACTGCTCAACTCTTTACTTCTCCTCGTTATTTTGCTGCAATAACTGCCGATCCCGATTTTTGAGAACCCATATTCGAATTAGCAACATTTCGTGGATTTAATGGAAATCGTCGTGGCGTTGGTTCATATCAGATTACCAAAATTATTGCTCGTCACACGAGAAGATTTCACTGTGAAATATTCGACGTGGAATGATGACGCGACGACGTTACAAAGCTGAACGAATGAGTCTGTCGAGCACCACACACCCAAGCAGCAGTCGTATTTGCTTTTGTAGGAACCAGGGGTAGCATTGCGGTAAACGTTGTGATCTCGCACTTCGAATGTGCTTTGCACGATGCACATCTACAGACAATAAGCTTTCGAACGATATACTGCACGACACGCCTGGTTATCTTTTTTCATAACATCGCAACGCGGCTTCCAAAAAGGCATAAGCGTATTTTTGGAGACGATAGTAAGGACGATACTAAGTTGTGTGTAGGATGTCATCGTCCGGATGAAACACCACCTCTCTCATTTCGAGCCGGTCTATCTCTATTTATGAGAGCAATTCTTCATCGAGTATGCTTGTATGCACCAATGTATATATCCTTCCTTGTATTTTACATCCATATCCGACTCCCTTGGCCGTCATGGAGCCCCAAAACGTCTGCATGACCCCACTATACTAACGGTTTCCCGTCACATGCCGACTGCTATGATCTCGGCAGCTGGAGGAATTCTCCTGCCGTCGAATACAATGGACCATAGGTGACTGCAAACATATATTTGGTCATAAAAATCAACCTCATGTAGTCGAAAGGGCGTGATTGGATATGGAAACAGCGTGGCATGTCGGAGAGGCCTTGTAAGCATGGTGGACACTGCATGATGATTTGGGGCTGCATGACGGCGAAGGGAGTCGGATATGGATAATTTTATGTTCCTTCCTATATACGGTACCACATATGTTCGTAAGAGCTCCTTCTTAACGAGAGTTGTTATCTATAACTGTCCGAGCTTTACTCTCTCCACCACAAAGTCGGCCTGTTACCAGGCTCACACACCTCCCTGGTGGCTCACCAATGCTTCCAGGAACAAAGAATCGAGATACTAGAATGGCCAGCAGTTACCAGACATCAACCCAATGGAACATTTAAAGCAAGCCTTCAAACCATGACTTGCTGTGTATTACAATGAGCCAATCAACTTCCACGAATTATGGCGGCAGGTCACAATCGAGTGGGACACCATTTCCGTCTAAATATGCTAGGACTTGATCGAGAACATATCTAGAATGGTACTGGTAGTGTTGAAGGCCGAAAGTGAATACACAGAGTACTAATGAATTCCAATTTGTCCATGTCAGAGTGTGAGGGATAAAATTGCCTAAAATCGTATGGTTGACTTTGAACGGCTGCGGCTCAACCAATAAAAGTCCAGTACTGCGCACTGATCGTGGTTAGTTTTCGGTCCTTTATCGCATACCAACGGACTTTAGGTTTAAGATAATCTGAGCAATGTGAACTCAATACTCAGTACTTGACCTTGACACAGTTTGTAACTGTGTCTCCCTTACTGTTCTTCAGCAATGCGATCGAAATTAAACGGTTAGAATGTACTGAGATGCATGACAAGTCAAAGAATATATTACATTGACTTCAGAATCGAGCAACCTTTCTTCGTGTCATCATCATCGACAAAAAGGTAAGCCTTTCGAGGAGGGAGGAAATTTGGGCGAATTTCCTTAGAAATCACGCATTTCCACTCTTCGACATTCAACAGATCTCAATCAGTTCCAGAATAATTTTTTATAACGCGACGACTTTGGACCTCGTCCATCTTCGTCCCATTCCCTTCCTGGTCCGATTCGCAGAAGGAAACGATGTCTGGAAGTTTTCGAACTCCGGGGTATCAATTTGCACATCGTCGCGAAACGGTTTCAAAAATGGCCTCCACGGACAAAAAGACTTCAAGGACCCAATAGACACAACGAATACGTTCCTTGCGTATGGGCTTACTCGGCCTAACTCACGTGGTCTCTACAATACGGGGAGGTACCAACTTCTGACGAGACGTTTCGTTTTGACTGTGACAACGAGCAACTGGAGACGAAAATTTCTATTACGAAAAAAAAACCAAATCGAGGAATTTTAGAGGTGGTGAGAAGATCGAGGATCATGCTGACTCCCTGGAAATGTCGTCCTATGATAACAGCATTATTGTCTGCATAGAGGATATGGAAGGGAAACAGGAGAGAAGCGATAGCATCTTGCCTTTCTTGAAAGAGATTCTATCCGGGTTCTAACCAAGTTGAAACTTGGAGCCGAATTACCAGTTGGATTACGAAGTCCGTATGCAACTTTTCAAATAAGATCCATCGTGACAGAATATGAGGAGATTTAACGTTAGGCTGAAAACAAATAATTTGAGAAATCATTTGCACTATATTAGCCTGTTGTTTTCCCGAAGGGCAAGCAATCTCTCTAAGATGTGTATAATGATGGTCACTTAGAAGGAAAATGACTGGGAATTTGTATGCTAAAATTTGGCAAGGTAATATTATTCAAGGTCTCATAGGGCAAAAGCAAAACTAAACCATAAAAGGGATGGGATGACAAAAGATCGGAGCAACTGTGGGACCAAGTTTCATCTTCCCTGTTCCTATATCAACTGAGATTAATAGGGAATCCATGCAGAAGCTGGGGAAAAAGGTGATTCATATAGGTTTCTGTGCAAGGTCGAATACACTGCGTAAACTTGGAAGCGTTCAAACTATTCTTCTTCACCGCAAATCCATCGAACCCTGCGTATGTACATGTGTTCCGTATAAATAAGGCTGTTCTGTAACAGGACGAAGTCTGAAAGAAGTCATCCTGACTGGTCTCTTTTCGAAAATTCCTCAAACTTTCCCTGTTTTCGACCGAGATGTTTCACATCCCCCCATGCATGCATGGAGACAGAGACCGACATTTACCAGGAAAGACGTGATGCTGACTCGCTTGAATGTTCATCAGGACATGGCAGTTTTAAAATTGGTCTGAAAAATGATGGAAGGCAAGGAGAATAAGTTTGTGATGTTCGTCAATTAATACGAATAAATATATATCGCTACTCATTTAACCGCAATTAAATCGCTACTCATTAAACCGGAACCATGGCAGAAGCATGAAAAGATCATTGAAGGAAATGGCCTGTGTATATATTCTACCTCTTTTAAGCACACCTGCGATGAGCCTGATTCCTAACCAATTATTTCATAGTTCCATACCTTACTGATGAAGAAAAGGCCCCACGTGAGGCTGCCTAGGTGTGAGTCCTCGCCCTGAACTTTAAAATTGAGTTTCCCTATGGGTGGGGGAACCTGGACAAGGGAGTTCAGTGGCCTTGTAGTTGATGAGTCACAGGGCTGCCTTCGTTCACTGGGGGCATTTTTTCGCATAAAAAGTGGTTTCTTTGCTTTTAAGGAGATTAACAAGCCACCTGACCTCATCTGTGACCTTAGTCGCATAGAATCAACATCTACTCGTTGAATCAGAATGACTTTCTCTCATCACGACGGTAGCTCAATAAAGGCTCTTTCTCGTTCTGTCAAGAAAAGTGTTGGAAGTGTGCAGTATTTCGACAACCATGAAAAACCATCACATTACGAGTGATTTCTTTTTTAATACCCATCCATTTTCTGAGGGAGAAACGCAGGTTTATGAGTCTATGAAATTAGATATATCGGAAATGCGATCGACATTGAATGGTTACAATGTGCTGAGATGCACGTCAGTTTTTTTCCAATACCCTTTGCCTATAACGAGCAATTCCAAATGGCACTGTTTAGAGGTGATTCATATGACTTATACTTGGGTAATGTACCCAGGTAGGAGAGTATGTTGATGAAACTTTTCCGAAATGTTACCTATGTTGCCCTTTTGTGGCGATTTTGAAAAAAAAAGCCCTATCAAATTCAGGGCCAGTGAAACCGATGTATTTCCTGGTTGTAATGCCAAAATAGGTTCTGATTAGGTGACTGTGAAGCAAGATTTTCCATCAACATTCCAGCAACATCAGTCCTGAAACGTTTCTGCAACGTACCAAGTATATGTAATGAGTAATTTACGATTTGTAATGGCAATGCAATATTCATTCGGAACATTTGAGCAATGGGGAGTTTAGAGACATTTACACATAGAAGCATCATTGTTCCTCAACATTTCCTAAACTTTGCTGGAATATCTTGTGTCAATAGGTGAAAGAGCTAGATCATTTCATTAGTGGATTAATTATGGGAAACGGTTTCATAATTTTGAGAATAGCCGGCAGACAAAAAATGTAGGTCTGCACTTCAAGCAGAGGCGACAGAAAGTGAGTTGAATTTGGTGAAAGGGTGCGCAACGTGGTCCGCAACCCCCAAAATCTAACTTGCTAACAAGTCTTGTTAGAAAGTTGAACCAAATGACCGAACATCTATGGTGAAAAGAATGAATTCGTAAGTAGTCATCGTTCGCGTGGTGACGAACCTGAAAGGCAATATTGTTCTTCCCCAGCTTGCTCTTGACAATCCGTTCAGTGACAAGCACGAGGACGAAGCACGAGGGCCGTAGCGAAGATGGCATGGATGCACCAATAGGACATGATGAGCACGACGTGCTCCGGGCTATACAGATACCAGGCGTTATTCCACGGCGGTTGCAAGATCGTTGCGTTCTGGATGTTCCACGTCCCCTGCAGTATCAGGGAGAAGCAAAGGAGCAGGCCGGGGAGGACGCTGAAAGACATTGGAGGGAAATGAGGAGATGTCGGGCGAACGCTGGCGTTTTGGACGATTACCAAGAACACACCAACGACCCCGAACGATATCCCGTATAGGAAGCACATGTGCACCTGGAAGGGTTACGAGGTTCTCTTCAGAAACCTGCAGTCCATGCGTTTCGAACTGGTGACAAAACCTTCTTTGACGAGAAATACGTCACTGACAACTACGACGAAACGTTCTTCTATTAGTGAAATGCAAAGACTTCGTATTCATGCTAGACTTTAAATTCAATTATTTGCTAAGTGATAAATAGCCACCAGATTTACGAGATTTGCGTTTACCTGGTAGGTTAATTCCACTTTCTTCACTTTGTGAAGCAAGCATCGAGAAATCAGCGAACCTGATGCATCTTCTCCCACTCTTCCTCGCAAGTTTCCCCTTTTCAGTCCATTTTTATCCCCTTCGACAGCCGACAGCCAGGGAAAAGCCAAGGGAGGGCGCTCAGGGAGACTCGACGAGTTAGTCTGAAAACGCATTTCGGTCGACTTCTTCGTCTCCTCTCGTCGAAGCAGGCTGGAGCCTTTTTTTTTTCACCTTGATGAACCTCGACGAGATGTGCGACATCTTCTTCAAGTCAGGGAAGAACCTGCTCGTCAACCGGCTTGGATCCCATTTATTTCCGATTTTGGTGGCTTAATTTTCTATTCGCTATTTTGCCCCATGAATTCTCTTCTCGGGGAAATTCCCTCTTTTTTTTTCACGATGTGAAGAGGAAACATTGAGGAATCGGAGTTCCGGACAAATTGTGCCATCCCGTGTCTCAACTTCCCCGTTTCACCTCACATTCACCGCATGCACGATGACCGAGACCGACATTTACCAGGAAAGACGTGATGCTGACTCGCTTGTTTTAAGTTCGTTAAGATTAAGTTCATGATGTACGTCAATTAATGCGAATAATTATCTATCGGAAACTCAATAAACTGGAACCATGGCAGAAGCACGAAAAGAGCATTGAAAAGTATGGCTTGTGGATACATGAGCATGAGCATGAGCATGGTTATTTTACCAATTATTTCATAATTCCATAGCTTAGTAATGAAGAAAAGGGGTGAGGCTGTCTCGGTGTGACCCCTCGCCCTGAACTGAACCTGAAAACCATCGTCGAAGTTTTAATTTGTTAAGCTGAATGAAATCCCCCCCCCCCTCCGATTCAAACGTGCCTAAAGAAAGAGGAACATCAAGTGGAGAGTGACCTTGTTGACTTTCTTCAATTAATTCCGATAGTGGCAGTTCTACAACCGTAAAAGAACTCTTTGACAGAAATGCTGGTTATTAAGGAAAAGAGTTTATTAATACAGATGAGTGTGAATCGGCGAAAAAATCCACGTGAACCATCGCAGGAGCACTGTGAAGGGCAAGAGGACGTCTTCTCGTTGCGACTACGTATGTCAGAGCGATATTTGGCATTTGGCATTTTGTACCTCCCTCGTGCCATTTTACAAGGTCATTCTCGAGGTTGAACAGTTGACACTTGAAATTAAATCAATGTGATTTTTCTGGGAGTGAAGGAAAGAACATCCGGTAGCCTCTGCTAGGGAAAATACATGTTTTTATCGAGAAGGTAGCCGGATTTCAATGCCCGCAAAGCTTCCAAAGTTTGAAAAGGGTTTTGGAGCAGCCTGATGGCGGAGCTTCATGGATAAAAGTGATATCGGTGAATGCGGATGAGATCCAGCTCGGATAGTTCACTTCTCTAAACTCTTCCACATCACAGATTCTTCTCCGATGGATGCTGTTATCTCATCATGACAGCAGCTCAATAGGGGCTCTTTCTCGTTCTGCCAAGAAAAGAGCGGGTAGTGTATCATATTTTCACCCCTAAAATGTATTATTAAACTCACAGTGGTTGTTGGAGGCCCCACCATTTTTGAAGGGAGAAACACAACTTCATCAATGCAAAAACTTAGTTAAAACAAGTGTGCATGACGTGTTGTAAGCAGCAGATTTGCCAAGGCAGAAATGATATGACCCTTTATTAGCCTTCATTCGGCCCGTCCCGAGAAACACATCACAAAAAAAAAAACATACTGGGGTCAAAATTCTGCATTTCTGTGTCAAAAGATTGGAACTTTGTAAAACTCTGCGGGCAAGATGCAGGGATCTACAAAAGTAATAAATGGCGTCAAGGCTCACAAAAGCGGTTTAAAGGAGCTGTACTGCCAAGAATGATAGGGGGTGAATGCCTTCTAACATGCGATTTTTATTACGAATCGAAGGCTTAGCTTTTTGTCGATGAGGACAGGAAGAAAGGTTGCTTCGTGTCATCATCGACTTACTGTGCTTCGAAGGCACGCAATCGCATCGTTCGTCGATCTACGGTTTGCTCAAGAGGGAATAGCCATTCATCAGAGCATAGCGTTGCTGACTTTTTAAGATACGAGAGGATATGGCACTGAAAGCCTTTGGGAATCGGGCATGTGCTGTCAAGATTTCCCTGGTCTTTATGCACCACACGCTGAAAATTCAGTGCCTCAGTTCGATGCATTTTTCTCGCGAAAAAACCTGTCCTGCATGTGATGCGTCTTTATCGCATCGAATTTTGGATGGGACAAAAACGCATCATATGGAGAACAACTTTTTTCTCGACAAAAATGCATTAATTTGATTCTGCGTGTATAGGTCAGGTATATTATGCGCTTCTGCCGCATTGAAAATTCGTGATGAATATCAGCCACATCGAAATTTGCCTTGCATGTCCTATTGTGGGAATATGGTGGCTTTTGAGCTGAAAGCCCGAATAGACGAACCTCATTTAAGGGAGACAACGGGGCTTTTAGCGAAGGAGCTCGTTTTCTCACATAGGAATCCATGTATTCTTAAAGTACTGTTAAATATCCATAGTTAACTTTCGGTCCTCATATCGGCGATACGTGTTGCAGGACCAATGCACCAAACGGAATACAAACACCCTATGAAACTGGACTCGAAGAATGAAGTAAGCGATTACATGGGAATCCCTTCGAGACGCACGAGCCACTCGCACGGGTCGGAGGAAGGTGAAGTGGCGAAGAGGCCATGCACTCGGGCGGTTGCGTGTGAATCCCTCGATTGCCAATGAAAATGAAAAGTTTGAAAAGGGTTTTGGCGCAGCCTGATGGCGGAGCTTCATAGATAAAAATGATATCGGTGAATGCGGATGAGATCCAGCTCGGATAGTTCACTTCTCTAAACTCTTCCACATCACAGATTCTTCTCCGCTGGATGCTGTTATCTCATCATGACAGCAGCTCAATAGGGGCTCTTTCTCGTTCTGCCAAGAAAAGTGCGAATAGTGTATTGCATTTTCACCCATAAAATGTACAATTAAACTCACAGTGATTGTTGGGGGCCCAACCATTTTCGAAGGGAGAAACACAACTTCATCAATGCAAAAAATTAGGTACAGTGAAGGACAAAACTGTCAATGTTTGATAGAGTTGCAGTTGATGACTCATAAATTAAGTGTAAGGAGTCCAAGAGAATTTAGATTTCAGTCAATCATACAGCTATTTCCTGGCTTTCGATTGGTGCTAGTCACGTGTCAACTGNAGCAGTCTTCAACCATGGAGGGGCATAACATCTCTGGTGCACTCAATCCGGCTCATTCGGGTATGCGTTCCTTCGTATTCGTTGTGTCTATTGGGTCCTTGAAGTCTTTTTGTCCGTGGAGGCCATTTTTGAAACCGTTTCGCGACGATGTGCAAATTGATACCCCGGAGTTCGAAAACCTCCAGACATCGTTTCCTTCTGCGAATCGGACCAGGAATGGAATGGGACGAAGATGGACGAGGTCCAAAGTCGTCGCGTTATAAAAAATCATTCGGGAACGGATTGAGATCTGTTGAATGTCGAAGAGTGGAAATGCGTGATTTCTAAGGAAATTCGCCCAAATTTCCTACCTCCTCGAAAGGCTTACCTTTTTGTCGATGATGATGACACGAAGAAAGGTTGCTTCGTGAACCGGAGTGATCTTGAAGTCATTTTCGCGTTGAGGAGTTGAAGCACTTATTCCTTTCTAAAAACCGGGGTTAGAGAAAACAAGCTCGTGACACTTATGGGAATGAATTTGGACGAATTTCCTTAGAAATCGGGACTAATAGAAGCCGATTCGGAAGGGTATTTTGAGTGGCCTTGCATCGTCTACACACATGTTAACCTCCGTATTCCACTTCATCCTGAAAGAGGAATCCCATCCCCAGGAATCCCCATCCGAGGAATCCCCATCCCTCCCCCCATGAACCCTCGGGGCAATGCATTGACAGATGAAGACGCATCACATGCAGGACAGATTTTTTCGCGAGAAAAATGCATCGAAATGAGGCACTTAATTTTCAGTGTGTGGGGCATTAAGATCATGGACATATCGACAGCACCTGCCCGATTCCCAAAGGCTTATCGATGCCATGTCCTCTCGTATCTAAAAAAGCCAGCAACAATATGCCCTGATGATTGGCTATTCCCTCGTGAGCAAGCTCGATCGAGGAACGATGCGATTGCGTGCATTCTCGACACCGTTCCAGAAGGCGAAAGACACAGATGATGCGTTGTCTCATTCTTCACTGCAGTACGGCTTTTAACACAGGGGACCGTCAACATCTCATTGATGAAATAAATGAAAGAGGAGCATTCCATCTTGGCCATTACGCCTCGTAAACAGTTATCAAATTGAGAATAGCCAGTCTGTTTCATTTGGTAAAGACATCCCCTCCCCTTTGCCTTTGAATCTTTAAAGGTCTTTCTCGATCTTCGGTAGTACTCTGAAAAAGTCGGAAGGATTGTCGATTGGTTCAGTACTTCATCTAATCCCCGTAAGTGTCACGAGCTTGTTTTCTCTAACCCCGGTTTTTAGAAAGGAATAAATGCTTCAACTCCTCAACGCGAAAATGCCTTCAAGATCACTCCGGTTCACGAAGCAACCTTTCTACGTGTCATTATCGACAAAAAGCTAAGCGTTCGATTTGAAATAGACAATGGCACGTTAGAAGGCATTCACCCCATATCATCATTGGCAGTACTGCTCCTTTAATCCAATTATGTGAGCCTTGACGCCATTTATAACTTTTTATATCCCTGCATCTTGCCCGTTGGGTCTTACAAAGTTCCAATCTTTTGACTAATAAAGGGTCACATCATTTCTTTTCAACTGCCTAGGCAAATCTGCTGGCCGCAACCCGCCATGCACACTTGTCTTAAGTAACTTCTCGGATTTAATAGATGCGCATGCTGGGGACGGCGTCAACGCAGGAAGATCGAATGAACAGGCGATTGACGGCCACTTCCTGGCCGGCTTGGGGTGCCTCGTACCCGGCCTCCTCTTCGCGTGGTACAACCTCACTCGATGGCAGCGCTGCCGGCTGGACCCTGACTCCCTTCCGTTCCGATTCGCCCTCCGATTCGCCCCCAGCGTCTGGGCCCTGGACTTCTGGGCCGTGCTACTCTTTGCCATCGGAGCGATCATCCGTTCGTCTCATTCTTGCTTTCGTAACGGAACACGACACAGAACCTAATTCCAGATTTCCGCGCAGAGATGAACATCTTCTATCCCGATCATCCGGAGCTGAACATGCAGCACACGGGGATGTACGCTTCCTACATGTTCTTCGCGCTGGTCGGGATCTGCTCGGTGAGGGGCGTGGCCCTTCCCCCCGCCTCAAGTGAGGTGGCCTTACTCTTATCCATAACCCTCCAGTGGCTCATTGTCAAAAGTCATCACTTCACTACTCCTCTTCATAAGGCGGTAAAATCATTCCAACACTCCTTAAGTCAGTTCTTTATTCCAGCTAATGGGTACTGCATGAAAGTTCCTTAATTGCATTACATTCTAGAAGGAAAAAGTGGCAAACTTGATAACTATTAAACTTAATCCTGATGGTTTTTCTGGTTTTTCAATTTCGAGTGGAGGAAGGGCAAAACTCCTCGCATGATTCAATAGAGAAAGTTTAGTCTCTCCCAATCATTTGGAACAGGGACAATCACTACAATAATGTTAATTTTTTATCCTTCCCATTCTCCAGAATGAATTTTCACACGAGAATGTATGTAGGGGAAAGCGATGGGAATATTGACGCCGAAAGTACGATTTCCTTATAGACTTGTATCCAATTTACGCTTTCGAATTATGAAATATGAGGGGAGATGGAGGTCTGAATCAGGATGCCGAAAATATGACAAGATTGCGGATTTCTCGATATTCGCTAAACCCTACGCGGAATATTAATTGGAATTGCCCAACGAACAAAACACAATCCACATGAATCCTGTTCTTAATTACTTCTAAGCAGAAAATGATGTAAAAATGCAATATATTTCCAAGCCCATTGCATTTCACTGAGTGTGCTGTAGGCAATTAATGTTCCGTTATAATTGTCAGAGATGCATTTGTTTTCAAGGAATGGTTCGTCGCCAGAGAGGCATAAATTAGTTCGTAAAACCGGGACTGCACAGTTCTAAAGAGAACATCGTAACCCTTCCAGATTCACATGTGCTCGGGATACGGGACATCGTTCGGGATCATTGGCGCGTTCTTGGTCGTCATCCAAAACGCCAGCGTCCGCCCGGCATCTCCTCATTTCCCTCCAATGTCTTTCAGCGTCCTCCCCGGCCTGCTCCTCTGCTTCTCCCTGATACTGCAGGGGACGTGGAACATCCAGATCACAACGATCTTGCAACAGTCGTGGATTAACGCCTGGAATTTGTACAGCCCGATGCACGTTATGCTCATCGTTTCCCTCTGGAGCGCCCATGCCATCTTCGCTGCTTTCTTTCTCTTCATCCTCATACTCGTCGCAGAAAGACTCGTCAAATGCAAGAAGAGCAAGTGCAAAACTGTTTCTAAGGTCAGTCACTATGTGAAAGATGACTCCTTGTGAATTATTTATTTCTACTTTAAACAAGTGCATTCATTACATCATCCACTCATCTTACAGGGTGATAAGATTTTTAAACTCTTGGTATTGCGCATGTACAAAGTGTTTCGATGATTGTCAGTTTTTTTTCAGATTTCTCAGAGCCATTCATTGCCCCGTTACAATGTTTACAGGTGCATTATTGCATTCTAACCGCAGTAATGTTCCATGCTCATTAAATCTCAAAATTCAATTAGAATTCTTTTCCCAATATTGACCCCTAAAACGAGTTTAAATACCTTACAAAGGGTTGAACTTGGACAAACGAAAAATTCGGTTTTTTGTCTTTCTTCAAATCGTAGCAATTTCTGAGCAATAAACACAAACGAATCAAGACTTAAGTCAATACTATATATTCTTTGACTTGTCATGCATCTCAGTACATTGTAACCGTTCAATGTCGATGGCATTGCTGAAGAACAGTGAGGGATAAAACTGAAAAACCTCAACCCAATGGAACATTTAACGCAAGACTTCAAACCAACACTTGCTGTGTATTACAATGAACCAATCAACATCCACGAGTGAAAGCTGCGGGTCACAATCGAGTGGGACACCATTTCCGTCCAAATATGGTAGAAATTGATCGAGAGCATGTCTAGAAGGGTATTGTTGGTGTTGAAAGCCGAAGGCGAATGGACAGAGAATTAATCAATTCGAATTTGTCCGAGTCCGAGTGTGAGGGATAAAATTGTGTCAATAAATATTGTTGACTTTGAACGGCTGAGGCTCAGCCAATAGGAGGCCAGTTGACACGTGACTAGCACCAATCGAAAGCCAGGAAATAGCTGTATGATTGACTGAAATCTAAATTCTCTTGGACTCCTTACACTTAATTTATGAGTCATCAACTGCAACTCTATCAAACATTGACAGTTTTGTCCTTCACTGTACCTAATTTTTTGCATTGATGAAGTTGTGTTTCTCCCTTCGAAAATGGTTGGGCCCCCAACAATCACTGTGAGTTTAATTGTACATTTTATGGGTGAAAATGCAATACACTATTCGCACTTTTCTTGGCAGAACGAGAAAGAGCCCCTATTGAGCTGCTGTCATGATGAGATAACAGCATCCAGCGGAGAAGAATCTGTGATGTGGAAGAGTTTAGAGAAGTGAACTATCCGAGCTGGATCTCATCCGCATTCACCGATATCACTTTTATCCATGAGGCTGCTCCAAAAAACCTTTTCAAACTTTGGATGCTTTGCGGGCATTGAAATCCGGCAACCTTCTCAATAAAAACATGTATTTTCCCTAGCAGAGGCGAGGGAATGTTCTTTCCTTCACACCCAGGAAAACCACATTGATTTAATTTCAAATGTCAACTGCTCAACCTCGAGAATGACCTTGTATAATGGCACGGAGGTACAAATTGCCTAATGCCAAATATCGCACTAATGACATACGTCTTCGCAACGAGAAGACGTCCTCTTGCCCTTCACAGTGCTCCTGCGATGGTTCACGTGGAATTCATCGGCGATTCACAATCATCTGGATTAATAAACTCTTACCCTTAATAACCAGCGTCTGTTAAAGAGTTCCTTTACGGAGGGGAATCGGGGGGGATTTCATTCAGCTGAACAAGTTAAAACGTCGACGATGGTTTTCCCCATTCGTCAATGAGCTTTTCTATTTTCTGCATTTCTGTATCATCATTCATGTTCATAGTCATGCTGTCATCATAGGACGACATTCGATGCGGGTCAGCATCATTTTTTGCGCATGGCTTGCCTCTCCTAGAATAAGAGAGAGATTCCCTTCTTGAGGGCGTTTTCGATTTACTGGGTGGTGGAAAAGTAGGTATGCACTCGGCAGTTAATTCCTAATTACTAACTCTAATTTTTAAATTTAATTTTCTTACTTTATTTTTTCTTTGTTTTTGTCGATTTCCTTTAAAGTATGTGTGTATCAGACATTTTCGTTGCTCAAAATCCATTATGGTTCCCTCCAATTCCCGTCTATTTGTAAAAACAAAAGTAAAGCAAAATTACTTCCGTACACAAAGTTTTACTTCTCCCTGTAAAGGCGCGATCGTGATCCCAAGACTGCTATGGTGAAGGGACTCGACCTTTTGTATTATGACGGCCAGGATTCGGAGCCATATCCCGCTGGTAGATGGTGCATCGATATGCAGGAGGCTCTGCGTGGCACTCCTTTTTTGCATTTTGGGTCAGGAAATTTCCATTTCCATTTGTGCATCCTCCTATGACATGTTAAATGTGGTCACCGTAGCGATTAAGACATTTGTTAATTCGTTTTGCGAAGTTCGGAAACGCGTCTCCGATGGGAAGCCACAATTTCCGCGGTCCTCCTCAGGTCATGCATGGTCTTCGGCCCGTCTCTGCACATTTCGCCACGGTGCCAGGTCGAGTGGGTCGACGTCGGCCCACGCGATCTCGACACGCCGGGAAATGACCCTCTCGCCGAACGCTTCTGGCAACGGTCTCGTTCGCTTTTGCAAGGCATAAGCAAGGCGTCTAGCAGGATCGATATGAACGGCCCATCAATCCGCAGTCATCACTCATAACGTTAATATGAAATGTAATATGTTTACTCCACATCTCCTGAGAAACAATGCATCTCTTCAACCGCGGATTTTATTCATGGAAACAAAGAAAGACGTCGGGGATGGTTTTCCACGTTCGCCCTACGGCTTGCGCATCTTTCCTGTTTCCATCGAATATCCTTTATGTTGACAGTAATTCTGTCATCGTAGGACGACATTCGGAGCGAGTCGGCATGATTCCGCACCCTCACCGAATCTGGAATTTTATTTTATTTTTTTGTATTCTCTTTTAAAGTAGAGGTCAACCAGAAACTGTGACAGTTTCGGACGTCACGCAAATAGATACCCTGGCACGTTATTCGAGCTGAGGCAATGAACTCGTGAAGACTGCTTTCTCAAGAAACATACCTCTGCTGAAACACCTCAATGAGATTTGTCCCCTTCAAAATCGTCACATTGGGAAGCTATGCACTTGAGCCGATGATGGTGCCACTGTTTAAAAAAAGATTGTGGAACTCTACTTTTGGAATCACCTTCATAAAGTCTGCGTCGCTTTCTCTTGAATGTCCTCGATGCTGGAAAATCTTTGTGCTTCCGAGACGAGTTTTTCCGTTTCGGAAAGGGCCGGAAGACGATCGGAGCCAGGTCCGGAGAATCAAGCTGGTTGATGCCTTTTTCTTTTTTGGGGCCAAAAACAAAAAAAAAGCGAAGTGAGAGCTGGCGCATCGGCATGGTGAAGAATCCATTCGTTTGCCAAAAGTTCTTTCCTTTCCAAAGAAACAGGAATTAAAACAATGTTGAAATATTTATTCCATATTAATGACTTGGTTCAGGCAAAATTCATCCCATCAGGCTCATTATTTGGAAATTTTGAACCGGTTAAGAGATTCTGTATGCCGCAAAAGGAAAGAACCTTGGCCCAATGAATGGATTCCAAACCATGACAATGCGCTTTTATTGAAACAGTTTTTAAAACAGTGAAAACAGCACAGCGAATCGGAGCAGGAATGGAAAGGGACGAAGATGGATACGGTCCAGAAATTAACTCGGAGTTAATTTCTTTCAACTTCTTCAAGCTTTCAACAACTAGGTGCATGGCCTCTCGCTCGTCCCGCCACCCCCGCAATGATCTCTGGCTGCCTCATTGATAAAAGCATGTATTGTCTCTGGCAGAGGCGAGGGAATGTCCTTTCATTTCCTCCCAGAAAAACCCCATTGATTAAATTTCATATTTCAACTGTTCCTCTGAAGAATGTCCTTGTAAAATGGCACGATAGAGGTAGAAAAAGATGCCAGACGTTCGTAATCACGTTCATCGCAGACGTCGAGCGACGAGAAGAGGTCCTCTTGCCTTTTGCAGTTCTCCTGCGATGGTTCGCGTGGGATGCATCAGCGATTCGTAATCGTCTGTATCGATCCACATTTTTTTCCTTTCTTGCTTGCGTCTCTCAAAGTGTTCTTGTGCCGATTGTAAAACTGCCAGGAAGAAAATCCACTCGGTCACTCTCCACTTGGTTTCCCTTTCTTTCTTTCCGATTCGTTTCGATGGGGAGGGAGGATTTTCTTCAGCTAAACAAATGAAAACGTCGGCGATGGATTTCCACATTCTCCAACGAGCTTTTTTATTTTCTTGCATTCCTGTATCGTCCTTCATGTTGACAGAAATGCTGTCATCGTAGGAGGACATTCGGAGCGAGTCAGCATGATCCCGCTCCCTCACCAACTCTGAAATTGTTTTTTGTATCCTCTTTAAACATAGAGGTCAATGAGCAACAGCGGCAGTTTCAGTTTGCTGATTGAGTCTTCAACCATGGAGGGCCACAACATCTCGGGCACAACCCAATCCGGCTCACCCTGATATGTACTCCCTCGTATTCATGAAGTATGAGTCCTTGAAGTCTATTGAGCCTCTATTGCGCTGCTGTCACGATGAGATAAAGGCTTTCTATTGGAGGAGAATCAAAGGTGTGAAAGAGTCGAGAGAGGTGAATGCTGGGTCTCACCAGCATTCACCGGTATCATTCTCGTCCTTCAAGCATGCACCATCAAAACCAAACATCCTTCCAAGCTTGAGAGGCTTTTGCGGGCAATAATCTCTGGCTGCCTCATTGATAAAAACATGTATTGTCTCTGGCAAGAGGCGAGCGAATGTCTTTTCGTTTCCTCCCAGGAAAACCACGTGCTCACCAGGTTTACGTGGAATCCGTCAGCAATTCGTCATCTATAATAATCCACACTTTTTCCATTCAGCGTCTCTCGACAATTTCTTCTGCCGAATTTAAATCTGTCATGATTGGGTAAAATCAACTGAACTCTTGCTCCGTTTCCAGTCTGACATGGAGATAATGAGAAATCTGGATTTTATAGATTTGATTCGATGGAACTTCCTGCTAGGAAATGCCGACCTGGATTCAAATTTTTCTTCGGTTTCTAGGGCGTTCTCCGTCGGCTTGGCGGGTCTTCACCGAAATTCACCAATTGGTCATAAAGGCCTGTCCACATGAAACTGCCACGGTATCCAAGCAATTTCGCGCGGACAGCAGTACGAGCACTACTTCCGAGCCGCTGGACTCGTGACAGATGGAATAGCTTTGTCGAGAGCTAAGTGGAATCGTGATTCGGATTAGATGGTCCTAAGAACCCTCGAAAGCGATAAAGGAATTTTTCGATACTTCACAAGGGCCATTTATTGAGAGCATATCAGAACATATATCAAAACATATCAAACACGGGTAAATTAAGGTGGCATTGTAATTAATTACGATTACAATTAAAACTCCATTGATGAACTTCGATTGCGATTTTGATTAACGATTTAAATTAGTCAGTTGTGATTAAATTTTCCAATTACAAATGCAATGACAAACTATTTCAAGGCCTATGATCAAAATGTAACGACCGCAGCAAGAACAAATAAGAAACATCAAAAAAGTTACCGAGAAAAAGACAAGAATTTGGGGCACAGCATTAGAGATTGAGCTTGACATTAAGACTGTTCAAAACATTGAAGAACAGACTGTCGGATTCCAAAGTACATTCCACTGTCAGACCAAACCGATGCCTCGCAAGTCCTCCTGAATCTTCCAAGAACGATGAAAAGAGAACAATTATAGTAAAAACACGAGAAGTGCACATTCTGCTTAACTTTAAGTCGAACGGAAAAATGGGTCGATTGCAGTTTTTGAAGCAGTCTGCTAACCTTGATGGTTCAGAAATGCCAATTAAACAGGAACATGAGTCGATTGCAGCATTTGAAGCAATCAATTACAACAACATTGAATAGTTTCAAATTACGATCATGACTGCGATTCAAGTTGCCATCAAAAAACATCATGATAACGATTAACGATTACTTCAAGTGAGTGCAATCCATTGCAATCCGATTACGATTACAACCACAACCGACCCTTAACAGCAAGCAGCCCCCAAAAAAAGTATCCCGAAAGGGTTGAAACTACAGAAAAATCAACATATGAAGTATTTTTGTGCCAATGGTGTCCCAGCGAAATCCATTTCATGCTGTCCACTTTGTGACATCCACTCCCAGTCATCCACTTCGGGACCCCTCCCCCCGACATCCACCTCTTCATCGCGGCATCTGGAGTTGGTCGCACAACGCTCGGTTCTCCAGCACCAGGTCGTTCAGTCTTCCCCTCAGCGCGATATTCTGAAATAGTTCAGAGAGTGAAAGCGGAAAAATGTAACCTTAAGGTTAAGAGACGATGATAAAAGTGCTGGGCCAACACTTTCATCATCGTCCTTTCTTCTATCACCATAGGAAGCGGATTTTTACGCGGTAAAAGTAATATGATGAGCACGTAAAAACTCTAAAAAAAAAACATTTCATAACCCAGATTCACTACTTTGGAAGTGGGAGGAAAAGCGTTCTTCAAGTTTTTCCTGGGAAATCAGGGTAATATAAAAATTTAAAAAAAAACAACAAAACAAAAGAACTCGAAAATCGGTAGCCCACGCGTCAAACTCTTCTTTCAGAGAAAATATTCTTGAATAATTGTATACAAGATGTCTATAAATATGTTATCGCAAAATAAGGCCAGTCTTTCAATACATTAGCGATTTTATACGTTAAGAAATGACATCAATAGCTTCACCTCCACGTAATAAAGGGTGAGTCAATAGTCCTGCCCACCTTTTGATTGGTAATAACTCAAATATTACACGATTGCAATGCGGCTTAGATCGTAAGAAAGCCATGACATTTCTGTACACATATATATATATGTATATATATATATATATATAGATCGATGTTTCAAAGCCAATAAAATTGGCACACTTGCGGAAGAGACTGGAAGGGCAATGCGTTTAAATTGCCCCCTTCCAAGCCAAACATAATAAGATGGACAATCACTGATAGAAGGGCTAGCCCTTGAACAGCCATGGCTCAGCACCCACGCGAGTACCTCGACAGGAAAATCGAGACTAATGTGAAAAGCCAGGCAGAAAAGGGGGTCCAGGCGGAAGAAGGCTATAAAGGAAAAGAAAGCGAAGCTCTAGGCTAGATTTTT